>JAGDQP010000299.1:16636-65154 GCA_022664845.1 Lepisma saccharinum
AGAGAGAGAGAGAGAGAGAGAGAGAGAGCTCCTGCGTAGCCTAGTCGGTAGCGCGCTCGACTTCAGTGCGAGCGGTCCCGGGTTCGATTCCCGGTGAGAGCTGAAAAATTTGTTTTGACCCAGCATCGTGAGGACAATTGGGGAGCTGCTGTGAATAAAAGACAGTGACGATCACAGTGAGAGCTTCGGCTCTCCTCTCCCAACCGTCTGGTCCTCCCTTCGGGGAGAGGCCTCATCCACTAGTGGATTGAATATGGCTGCGATATATATATATATATTTACACACATACACATATACACACAAATAAAATCACCCAGGCCTTGTGGTGCAGGCGCTAACGTCGAGGACTTCGGATTGGCAATGGGTACGTACGTGAGTTACGTAAGTTTTCCAGAGTTTCTCTTAATTTCACAAGGCGAACGCCAGGATGGTAGCTGAAGTAAGGTCCTGGCAGATACCTTTCCCACCCTCTACCTAACCCATCTCTGCCTATGCCAAAAGACCATAAAATAAATTCAATGACAATGACCTTTATAAGAAAATGAAGTCAGGAGCTCACAGATAGCAAGAAGTGTTGTTTTATATGCAAATGGAATTTTAAAATCTAGTTTCCCTAGTAATTCTGAAAATGGCACTATGGAGAGATTCATGCTAGGTATAACCGGGAGAGACAGGAAGACAAATGAATGGATTCGCGCACAAGTAGAAGATATAATCAAGACTGCGAAGAAGATGAACTGGAGATGGGCCTGTCACATAGCTACATGAACAGATGGAAGATGGACGACGAATATGCTACATTGGATTCCCAGAGAAAAGAAACGACTGAGACGACTTCCAATGCAATATGGGTAGATGAAATCAAGATTTTTTCAGGAGCTTCATGGATGAGGATAGAAGCAGACCGTGATATGTGGAAAGAAAAGGGGAGGCCTTCATTCAGCAGTGGATAGAAAACGGGTGAATATGATGATTTGCGAATTTATTACTCATGTTTAACTGCGTTTTCCTCAGTTCACGTATAATGTGCGTTGGTTTCGCAGTGAGTCTTACTAAGTTTGAATTTTATTTATGGTCTTTAGGCATCTAAGGCTCAGACCTAAGATCGAGGAGGGGAAAGAATTCGGGATGGTGCCAGGGCAATGTTGAAGGTGCAATTCCGGCATTTGCCTAATGTGGATGAGGAAAAATCCGGTAAAATCTTCAGGCAGGATGGTTGGCCGCTGGAATCAAAACCACGCCCTCCCAAATGAGACGCTCTACCACTGAGCTGCGGCGGCTCAGTGAGTCTTATTGACTCTGAAATAATGGATCACGCCAGAAGATAAATAACATGCACTGATCATTATTTATATGAAGCTATTTAGGTGAATATACAGGGTGAACACGAAAGATATGGAAAAATTTCGGGAGGTAATTCCTGAGATCAAAACAAGAATTTTGTCGCACATATAGGGTTAGTATTGATGAGAATTATAACTATGGGTGTATGAGGATTCAGGGGGGGGGGGGGGGGTTGGTTTTAATAATTGCTCGTGGACTATGTTCTTCTGGGTTGTTGTGTTCGGCTAATATTTTTTTATGAACGTTTAGGGAGTCGAAGCTTGCTTATTAATAAGGGGATATTATCTTTTATGCCTAGTATAACGCTTTGATGGTTTTTTATTGAGTATTGCTAATATGGCGGCTCCTCCTACACTGAATTTATTGGGAGAAATCAGTTTATTAAACAGTTATTGGCTGATCTTTTTTAAATATGATCGGGGTTGGTCTGATATCATTTTTCGAGCTGCTTAAATACTTTGTATTTATATTCTTACACTCAGCATGGTAAGTATTATTCTCGCTTGTATTCTTTTTGGGGACACTGTTCGCGAATATTATCTTTTATTTCTTCATTGATGCCCCTTAAATCTTCTTAATTCTTTTTGTTGGGCCAAGTTTTCTATGATTTTAGATGTAAATGGTTACTATGACTTAGGTAGTTTAATTAATATTTTGGTTTGTGGCGCTGAGGAAGATCTATCTATAATAATGATCCCTGAGTCGTGGTGTGAATATACCGTATCTGTATTGTTTCTTTTGTGTTTCTTTCTCTTTTTAATTTATCTTTTTTACTTGAGGAATTAACTTAATGATTTTTCATACTAGCTTGTTTATTGAATGAGAAGTTGTTAGAGTTAACAGGAGCCCAATTATTATAACTGTTTTATTAGCAGGTTATCATTCGTGCTCCGCGTGTCTCGCATGACTTCGCCCATCACCTGTGTGCTCGCTGTATTTATCTTTTGAGTCATTTGCTTTGTGAGCATTCGTCGTAGTTGTCCACATTACTCGTTACGAGCGAAATTCGGGTCCCAGGAACTTATCGTCTCGGTCATGCGAAAGAACCATTAACTACCAGGCTGCTCTTGCTTATTGAGACACTTCTGTCTGCGAAACTATGTATAGTATAGATTTTCACGATGTTCGTATCCTGTTTGGATGTCTGGAATCACCTCCCGCAGTTTGTCCATATCTTTCTAATAAGTTACATTTGTCAACAGTCGATTTTGGACTCCAAGTTGGTAGCCCTGTATCTCTTACACGAACCCAAATTCGAGAATTTGCCAAAGGGCTTTTTTTTTTTGTTTTGATCTCAGGAATCACCTCCCGAAGTTTTTCCACATCTTTCGGGTTCACCCTGTATATGATTATTATGCATTTATATGGACTTCTCATCACTAATTAAAACGAAACAGAAATCCTCCCACTTATTCGCGTAAAAGAAAGAAAATGTCACAACTACAGGACGGACATGATTTCCTGGGTTTGCGTGAGAGACAAGTAATGATCAAGATCTCTCACATTTAGTAAGTGGTTATTAAAGATTTATGCGATTTCCTGTGCCGTTTAGATTGAATCTGCTTGACATGTCTTTCAAATCAATAAAATTGCTAGATGCACGGAAACAATCACGGTTGACTTTCCAACTTTAATTTAATTTTCTAATGTCTTTAGGCAACTTTGACTCACGTCTAATGGATGCTGACGGAATGAAGAAAGTGTGAAAAAACAGGATAACCTCGAGAAACCCCATGCACACAGTGTTTTTTCACCAGAAAGCCCATATGGCACGAGCAGGGACAGAACTGGAGACCCCATGCATCAGAGCTGAGCGCTCTACCATTGAGCTACTGCGGCCCTGTACGTCTCGGTGAGACATTCCCAACAACACTTCAAGCATCCTCGTAGCTCAAGTAGTTCCTGAGTTGAGATTTGTCGACGGATTGACATTATCTGTGCGGCTTTGACCTCGTGTCACTGAGAACTTTCGAACGACACCTAGCATAAGTAGTTCGGTTCCTGTGTTGAAATATGTCGATAGACTGTCAGACATGATCTACGCCACTTTGTACTCATCTTGCCGAGACCTTTCAAACGACCCCTCAACCGCTGTTGTAGCCGAAGAAGTTCCTACGGTGAAAGTTGCGGATGGAAAGACGGACAAAGAGGAAATGTATGGTCCCTAACAAGAGGCCTAAAAATACTGGATCATTAGATTCCCGAATAGCTTGTAGGAAAATACATGTGTACATTTACAGATACCTCTGTACATGGATGCCATCAGAAACATTCCAAAGAGGAGGGGAGAGATCAAAAGAAAGCTCCCTTGATTTCTCCATAATGTTTACCATTGATTGCAATTAGTGTTTTAACAGGACTCAAAATAAGTAAGCACATTCCGATGTTCATTAAGTATTGTGACCGAGCGGCCGTAGCTCAGTGGGTAGAACGTTGGCGTCACATTCGGGACGTCGTGGGCTAGGTACCAGCGGCCGACCTTCCTTATTAAGGTTATTCGTAAGTCACACGAAGCAGATTCCGTAGTTGTACCTCAATATTGATCATAGCAGACTCTTCTCTCATCCCTTACCGACCTAAGCCACTATCATATAATTACAATATGAAGCAACATATAGACCTACTTACTGACATGAAAGTCTTGGCAATTTTGATTGAAACTAAGAAAATTCCTACTAATGGATTTGGGATACAGAAATTGTATAGTTATTGAGAAACTATTTTTCATTATTAGAGAAAAAGTCGTTGTAGCATTGCTGCAACAATGTCCAGCACATTGAAGATTAAGTTTTATTTTTAAATAAACTTTGATATTATCTTGTCAGTAGGGGTGCATTACCGTACCTACTTTTAAGCATTAACATTGGCCAGGCAAACGTCAAACGCTTCACTTTATTTTGGATTTCATTTCACCCTTTTACCCCGCTGTGTCCCCAAAAGAGTAATCTATATCTAAATATACCAAGTGCTGAAGAATGCGAGTGTTTCATCACAGACTCACTCTTGCTTTAAGTAGCAGATTGCATAAATCGATAGTTTAGTCCCTGACGACAGGCTCTTACGAATATTTCAACTGAAAAAAAAAAAAATACTTTTCATCTAAAAGCTTTGAAAGTTCTTCCTCGCAGTAAGACTTGCGAGTTTCACTATTCATTTAATTCCCGTGACCGATCGTCTCTCGTTGCTTCGTTTCCTCTTTTGTTTGTTTGTTTGCCATTTGTATTTGTAATTGTAATTAACTGTCAATAAAAGTAATATTCTTAATATGTCCTTATGTGCTTTTTTACCCCTGTAATTGTAATTTCTAGATTCTTTTTTCTTTTTAAAAACTTTATAACCGCATTTGGGAATATTAGTGTTTTGTATTGTAATTCTTAATTTTTATTTTTGGAAACTTTATGAGATGACTGGAGAATGGAGGAGACTGCACAATGAAGAACTTCACGGAATGTACGACTCATCCGATGTTGAAAGAATAATGAAATCGCGACGACTAAGATGGGAAGGCCATGTAGCTGGGAGAAAAACGAAGACTATGTTCCATCTTAGTTGGAAAGCCGGATGGAAAGAGAACATTGGGAAGACTAAGAGGACGTTGGGAGGACAATATTAGAAGATATTTTATTCTTCTAGGGTTGGCAAAGCCATGTTGTTGTTTTTTTAAAATAAACAGTGGTTATTTGGTTTAAGCCAGGTATTTTGGTTTAAATATTTTGCTTTATTTTTATATATTACATATGGAGAGAAACAAGTTTGTTTCTCCTTAATGTCCTTATGCAGCAGCGGGGTTATGAAGGACGGGACCTACAGCTTAAAGTGGAATCCGAACCATTACTCAGTTTGCACCTGAGAGAAACTGTCCTTCACCTGGACTTGAACGCGGGACCCCTTGATTAGAAATGAGATGAGTCGAAGTTGTACTGATCTCGCATACTTGAGAATATAATTATTAAGAGTCACTTCAGAAGAACAAAAAGATACACAACTGCACAAGTGAAATCACTGAACAGAGTTATACACATTATTTAAATAAATTGGTACTTCAAAAGACTACAGTCAGATCTAATTTAGTCCAAGCTAGTTCACTGAGTCAGAAATACAGCGACTTAATTTGCATATCAATAAAAGAATTTAATAAAGATGGTACAAATTACTTGAGTTCACTCTGGCTCTGAACCATCTATACATATACATACAGAAAATACTTTTAATTTCAATACATTTGTTTCCTGGAGTTTTTATGAGAAATAATCTAGAACATAAGAATATTTAGAATTTTTGCTTTGATTACAATTGCATAATGATTAAATAATGTACTTCACTGGATGCAGTCGATAAATTTTGCCAACTTCTCTCAATATATTTCAGTAAAGTAAACTTTGGTTTCTGTATGAAACAACAGGCATTCAAGCAAGCAGAAAGCTACAATTTGGTTTCATTTCGTTCGTTTAGGCTTAACGTCCTTATGTAACTGCAAGATTATGAAGGACAGGACCTACTGGTTACAGTGACATCCCAACCACTACTCGGTTTGCACTTTAGATAAATTCTGTGGCCACATCGAGAATCGAGCCCGGGACCCCTTGATTACAAGGCGAAATAAAATTAACGTAGATGGTTTAATGTGTGGAATCGTCACCATGAAGTTCACACTATACGTGGCATTTTTACTTTTTTTTTTGTTTTTGTTTTGTTTAAAGCAATTTAAAAACAACACCTGGTTTCAACGAAGGTTTCGAGAAGTAAGCGTTTGTGATGAAAACTAGCTTGATCTTGCCCATGATAGAATCCTTTGGCTACCGTTTGTTAATGCAGCGTTAACTTGCGAATTCCGTACACAATAGAGGAAGGAAGGAAGGGAAATTTATGAATGTATTTAAGAAATTTTTATTTTTTGTTTTGTAATTGTTAAAATTGTAAATCTATTACGAAACTACAATGTGCCATTTGTGATATTAGCAAAAGTAAAATCCAAAAACGGCTGAAGATCTTAAATCTACCTAAGCTCTGTAAAGGAAATGTAATTAATAATAAAACTGAATTGAATGCTGCAGTGCAAATATAACATGAAGTCTAGTTTCCACGATTTATAGAATCTAAAATTATTATGTCGCAGTCAAGATACAAACCCAGACCCGTATAACTCATGAATATTTTATTTGCTATCGACAGGATGGGAGTCTGTGGTCGAAGGCTATCAGGTGTCTTGAGAGATGCTGTCTCTCGGCGATCTCTCTTCCGGAGACAAGTACCCGGAAGGTAACAAAAAAGACATGTAGATACCGTCCCAGCCTAGGTCAAGTTCATCACTGGTGGAACTGAGAAGAAAATTCTGGAAACTTTGATCAGGATGGCCGGCAGCAAGACTGGAACTTGAGTGCCTCCCCGGTGCAGATGTACAATACACGATATTAACCATCGGAATACGGACAGATACAATGAATATGTATGTACGTATGCAAAATACTGACAAGTCTCCAGTCAGAATGTAAAATTACAAGTAAAACATGCTGGTTGTATTAATGTTACACACATGAAAACTTGTCATAAGGTGACGATCTGCAATGATGATCAGGATTTCTAAAAGCTCTCACAGTTTATCATGAAGAACGGTAGTTCCTCGAGTGACGCTGACAAATGAATCTGTTAGCGGCACTCCAATGTATACATCTAGTTTCGGATCTAACGAACTATAAGCCCGATTTTGATGTTTGAACTTGCATTTGAAAGCTCTTTGCCATACTAAGACACAGAAAAAAAAAATGCGTCGGTAGAACCTCCCTGGGACCCCTAGGGCGGTAACAAAAAAATATTCAAAATTTTACATTTCTGATGATAATACTAACCCCAAACCTCATAGGCGGCCGAAAGTTGTGGAATCTTAATCTACGCTTCAATACCTTTCAAATGCTGTATCACACATCAAAACCAGTGAAGGGGTTCAAAACTTAAGAATTGTTTTAGCCAATTCACAGAATTTTAAAAAATGACAGAAAAGTTTGCCTGTCTTTTTGTTTTAGCCCCAAACTGTTGGTACCGGGGGGGAGGGGGGAGGTTGAGGGGTCAATTGCGGGCCCCAACATTTGAAGCTTATCTTTTGATAGGAATGGCCGTTTTCGAGAAACTATCATGGTTCAAAATCGACCTTTTCTATACCGACTATGCACTTTTTTTTTTAAATACGCAGCCTTACAAAATAGGTGATATCAGTATTAAAACCCCTTCGGGGCAAAGAGAAGAGTGACGCAAGGATTCTACTCAGAAAAGAAGTGATATCCATTTTGCGAGTGATTTTCTTTGTCACTATGGCGGAAGGGAGGATACTAAATCTCTTAATTTTATTACAAAGGAAATATTTCAGCCATAGTGACAAAAAGGAAATCACTTCTTTTGTGAGTAGAATTCTTGCGTCATTCTTCTCTTGACCCCGAAGGGTTTTTTATACTGATATTGATAGTCATCAAATTTCCCCCAAATTCTGAAGATTCGCCCGATTCTTTAAGTTCAACAACAATAAGTATGATGGCCAAAATTGACAAAAATTGTCAAATCAAACCAACTGACTAAAGAACAAATTCATTTATATTTTGAAAAACGAGTGCATAAATATTAGTAATTTGGAACTATTGTAAATATTGACAATAAAAACCAAAACCGAAGTAAAAAAAAAAAAAATCTACAAGAATTAAAAAAAAAAGCTCGTGTAAGTGCACAACATACCAATATCTTTAGCACCAAATGTATTCATAGTTCTCCTCCTCCACGTAATTTACACTGCAAAACAATATTTCTCGGTCACAGAAAGTACAATTTTGCAACGTTCATAATTCATATTCATTCACAAGCTCCTACAAATGAATCCTGATTAGAACGTTAGGACATCTAACAGCACACACAGCATTCACATGTACTAATAAAAGTCCACAGTAATGAAGGAATCCACAGTCACAGCTTGTATTCCTCACAACACATTTCGTATGCGCAAGAAGAAACTGGTAGTATATAATATTTTAGCATACATATCTCTCAGAATTTCTCCCACGAAAACGTCACAAGTAGAGTGAACCCATGAAACTAATTTACACTACACTGAAATAAAGATGTCTAGCCTTAACCTTGACGAGGAAATCTGCATAGAAATCCTTCAACTGACTTGAGCTTTACCTACGACGAACTGCACAAAAATGCTCGTGTGTTAACTTAAGAAAAGGCTCTCACATATTTGAAGTATGTACTGTGCAATACGAGTATCCATAGCTTTACAGCCAGAAAATAAACGACATGCCTCTGTAACAGATTACGTTAAAAACGTAAATTGAAAAATAACTTTGGAAAGAATCATACGAACAAGATTATACAAAGTCTATTTGTTGTGGTTTTCGCGAAACGAAATTTCACTGCGTTTCTCGAAACAATTCCAAGTATTTCGTTAAATATGTAGTTATGAGCTATCCTCAAAACATCCTTTTGTGAGTAATATCAGAACTCAAGAGTGCATAACGTGAATTTGCTCTCGAATATCGTCCCTAATGCAGGGATTATGACAATTAAATTGTAAACCTACTGAACGAGCATGTAAGTAGAACCTTGAATGTTTTATCATCTAAAGACGATTCACAACGCTCAAACTTACAAGCAGTCCCAAGCTTGGCAAATGGAAATACTGTGCAATATGGAACTCTTTTCTTCTCTAAACTCTTCGAAGCAGGTAATACGTTCATTTGATAAATTTGGTGGAACTTTCCTCTTCTTGAGTAATCGTTAGGAAAACAGTTTCAAAGCTAGATCAGCCGTAAACCAAGCTGATTACTATTGCCAAGTATATCAAATGAAAGCTCACAGAAAACTATGCAAAACAATTTTTATTTCAGCTTTCTAACTTGTCTCGTTTATGGCCAATTTTTACTTCATGCACGAATGACAAATGCACTATCATTTCGAATTTCAATTTTATTTATGATATTACGCATCTAAGGCTTGGCCGATGCACTCAACTACAAATTAACTCATTAAAATTAATCCCTGTAGCTAAAAACTCAAAGGAGAAGAACACTAAAATTTTGGATTTCTAGCTATTTGCGGAATAAAACAAATTAGATAATACGTACTGAAAGAAATTGATGAGTGTAAATTTTTGTTCTCCAATTAGCCGACTTCATATTAAATTATTAATTTGAATTTGGGTCCACAGTGTACTGAAACAAGTGATTCTAACATTTGTTACGCAATATAACAAAATACAGCCAGAAATATATAGAATTCAAACTTAGTGTTTTATCTTATTTCAAATTACGTACTTTGGAGTCCCCGTATGAAAGGGGAAGCTTTTCAGTTCATCCTGTCTGTCTGTAACCCCTACTTTCAGATCTCAGTAACTCCAAGTCAGAGATTAGTAATACACCGCTGAATGTCTCATAATAAAAGAGACCTCAATGAAATGTAGAAACTGATCTCAGATTAGCTAGGTATTTTATCAACCGATTTCCCTTCCCATTGGGAGTGTAAGCTCTGTGAATTCTCACGCACCTCCAACTTATTTTACGGTTACAAATTTACAGAAACCCTGAAAACTCTTGACACCCACCCCAATTGTAGATTACATCCTGAAACTGACATTCGTGGCAGAATCCCTGAGCTTAGCGATCTTGATCTGTACAGCCGCTTGTAACCTGGTGACAAAATGGCAGGTCCTTTACATTTTCGTTAGCTTTCTGTATTTTTTAAATAATCCGTATCTAGCCACCTAGATCTCAGTATATTTGATATTATTTATTTATTAGAAGTTAGCGCTGATACAGCAAACGTCATTTTACACCGTTCTTGTAAAGTGAAATAACAATAAAAATAATAACAACAAAGAATTATACAATAGGAAATAACATTAGTTTTCTTTTAACATTCATTCTAGATTCATATAACAAGCCTTTCGAAATTTACTTTTACTGAGGCAGAAATCTGGCGGCAAAGGAAGAGTATTGTAAAAATGTGATAATCTGTATACAAGAGATCACTGGACCAAACACAATCTCGGTTTTGAGAGGTAGAAATGATGTTGTGAGCGCGAATTTTGTCTGGGTACTCTTAGGTTAAAAAGTGGAAGAAGGTCGTTGGTCCTGAGTGTGCCTTGCATTATTTTATAAAGAAATTTTAAGTCATTTAGTTTTCTTCGTGTGTCTTAAGTCAAGAGAGTTCAAAATGTCTACGTTAGATTTGTGTTGCAAGTTGGATACACTGTGTTGTACAATGTGGATAAAGAAATTTTGGACTTTGTGCAACTTAGATAAGTTGGTTTCACAAGCCATAGACCAGATAGATGAACAGTATTCAATAGTAGGAAGTACACAAGTGAGAAAATATGACCGAAGAGCTTTGAAATCTTTAATATTGTAAACCTGTAGCGAAGTCCACGAAGTTTGAACGCTTTAGAAGTTACGAATTCAATGTGAGGAGTAAAACTGAGTTTTTCATCAAATATGATACCAAGGTCTTTGTAATGGTCTACCCATGGTATATTAGATGAGGCTAATGTGTACGTACATTTTGTGTTATGGGTTTTCAGTGAGAAACGCATTGCAGCAGTTTTGCAAGGATTGACTTTCAGTAACCAATTATTGCACCACATTTCAACAGAATCTGTAGCGACTTGAAGGAAGAAAGTATCTTCTGTAGATTTAATTGTCTTAAAATTTTTGCAGTCATCAGCGTAAAGAAGCACAGATCTCGAATTATCTATCTCTTCACATAAGTCATCAATGAAGAGGGAAAATAAAACTGGCCCTGAGGAGCTTCCTTGAGTGACACCTTAAAGCATGAGGAGCCACTTGGATGTGCTACCAGGGAAGACGACACGTTTCTCTGCCAGTCAAATATGATGTTCGAAGCTAAAGGAGGGGTCCGTGTATACTAAATCTGGAAGCAAGCATGTATATAAGAAGTTTGTGATTGACAGTTTTAAATGCTCGAGGGGGCTTTGGTTTCACCTATAAAACCATTATTTTGGCAGCTTTTTAAATAACAAAATCCTGTTAAGGGTTAGAGATTTTGTGATAATCATTTAAAATGAAATGCTGATACTTTTCGCGTGAGCTACAAGGAATTTTTTGCAAGCGCCCCAAACATGTATCAAATGAACTTAAGATTTTGAAATTGCTTGTATCAGCAGAGAAATCTGAGGACTTGTAATAGCCCAGACATGAAAATTTCTCATCTAAAACACAAATCTTCGAACTATGGATTAGCTAATCAATGAATGGATAGCGTGAAGAAGACGGAATCATAATCTAACCTTGTATGTCAGAAGTCCTCACTGTCTACGACATTGCACATATTAAAGAACTTGCAGTTTTTACTTCAAGAAGGGCAATTTCGTGGATTTCTGACAATGGTTTCGTACAGGCACGTACCCAAAAGTTGGTTTCAAAGGGTGGGGGGTCCGAGGCGTACCTGGTTTGAAATTTAAGTAAAATGCATATAAATTTTGCCAAAAATGACACTAATTTTTAAAAAAATGTGAATTTTGGGGGGAGGTCTGGTCCTCCAGGACCCTCTCTCTGCGAATGTCCCTGGATTCGCAATTATTATCGGGGCCGCTTTCGAAAATTTAATTGTTACTCTTCATCTCCCATTTATTTAAAGCTTCTCTAAAATAAACTGTCGTAAGAAGTAAAGCCTCTTTTTACAACAAGAGTCACAAAATCTAAAATATCTTTACAGAATTTTGTTAATCATGCAGCACATTGGAAACTACAGAATTTTAGTTACGTTTGACATAATTAAAAATTAATTAGCAACTAACACCCTTTTTTCACCTTGCTGTGAAGCCAAATCCCAATGCTTACAGGTATCAGTCCCTTTTCAGGAGAATTAAGTTCATTCATTGACTGTTATTTTAATAAATAAAAGGTTATCTCTTCCTTCACGATTAACCTCAAACTGAATTTTATGAGTGGGGACAGTAGAATTTTGCGACTCAAGAAAAATTTAAACAATCAATAAATTGCATGGAGTACATAGATAGCTGTGAACATTTTGTGAAAATGTTCTTTTTCAACTCACGAAATACTCGCGAAATTTAGACATTTTGCTTCCATCCACGAAAATATTGCCTAAACAATAAAACAGTACAATTCATCTTTAAAACCCTATCATCGGATTCGCGTAACGCAGAGAATGTTAGAATTTTATCCTCAATTGATGTCATTAAATTTGTGAACATGGTTTGCCATCTACCGGGAAAAATCAACATTATCACAAGGCTATTCATTTTGTGCGTTTGGCGGTATTCGCGGTGAAGGCTTTGTGATACGTGAAATGTCATGTCACCGAAAATCTCGCTATCGGAAAGAGAAAAAGCAAAGTTTCAAATGCAGAATGTAAAAGACTTTTTTTTTTTTTTTTTAAGTTTTCCTCTGTGCTGCGTAACTGCTGATCAACAATCAAATAAATCTTGAGCTGTTTTCATGCCTATGAATATTCAACTGAACGATTACGAAATTCCTTAATAGTTGTACTTACATTTTTTTTTTTTTTTTTGTTAATTTTGATGCTTGCTTTGCAAACGGAACAAGTATGTGAAAATTTTGAATAAATAAATATATGTGACTGGCTGCATTCAGCGCGGTGAGCGGCTCAGTGAGTGAGCACTCACAGCGGATCCTTCGGATGCCAAATTTCCTTTATGCTCCACAAACAGTTGAATTTTATAAAGCGTATGGTTGAAGTTCCACGAACAATATTGAATATCCCACAGCACAAAGAGTAGTAAACATGACGTGTAGGAAAGATGTGAGGCATATGTTACCGTTTTCTATCGACGACAGATTAAATTGCAATGTGGTCTTACATGCTGTAAGGCAAGATGCAAGTGCACCTCATGACTTGTAGTTATTTTATAATAATTACCATTTAAATTCGTGACACTATAGTCCTCTCCGCCGGAAGCCATATTCCAGTCCGACTACCGGGAGGTCCGGCTCATAAGTGAGCGCGAAAATCTTTGCTCACAAAAGTCGCGTCGGCTCACTGTGAGCTGGAAGGTCTCAGTAGCATTCGAAGGACAAATTCAGTGATCCCTCACCAAGCTGAATGCCACCAAATTGTTTCTTTCCAGGAGGGCTGAAGTCTTACGTCAGATCCGGCAGGTCCCCATGGTAACCCGCCATGTTACAGTCTAAACAAACAGGTGTTTAGCACTAGGTTTGTAGTGTTCGATATTCAACAACTCGTTATGGTTTTGTGCCGTTGCTACGGTAACCACCCAGATGTGGCGTCAAGACTTTAGTTCTCCATTGGCAATTGATAACACATTATCATATCGCAAAAAATGTGGAAGAGTACGCTCAAATTAACAAGTCTATGAACTGAGCTCGAGTTTTGCGAAAAGAGACAGTGTAGTTTATCTCTGAGGTAGAGATATATAAAAATTAACATTATGAACTTTTATCTACGTTTTTAGTAACACGCATTAGTGGAAAGTATATGTCTAAAGTTTTAAAACGTCATTGGCAAGATTTCTTTTTAGCTACTAAAGAAATTTACCTTTGCACTCACGAAATTTTACCTTTTACGCACGATTTTTTACCATTTTCACTGGTGAAATTTAAACATCTTTATCCATGAAACTCTACTAACCTTATCCATAAGCATACGTATTGTCACAAGCAAACGTTAATTCATAAGAGCCTCACATGTCTGTATTTCCTATTATACACGATCTGTACAGACAGAAACCATAATCAAATTGTATGCGAACATGCCAATTAGAGATCATGATACCAGTATTTCCTTAAAATACTAAATCATATAACAAAAAGATCTGACTATCTCACAAATGTTAGCTAAACGCTGACACCAGTAGTCCACTTCCTTGGTGTTAAGGTGTTTCCTCACACAGTTTATTAGTGTTCTCGTGCTGCACCGTATTTACATATTACTTATTCACAAAAGCAATAATCTGTGAAATGAATACATTAAGCTGTTAATTAAAATTTCCAAACATAGCAGCATTTTTCTGTTACGTAACATTCGACCTTGACAGCAAGAAGCTAACGTCATGCAATTTTCCCAACCAAAAATCTTGATTAACTTCACTGGAAGTTACTACGTCGACAAAAAGGCGACCCAGTCTAGCCATTATGATACATGATAGAATTTTTCGTCTGCTCAGCCCAAGGCAAAACAAGAAAATTGCAGGTGTCCACTGATTTATACACTATGGAATCAATCGTTTGGCGTTGATAGTGGAAGTTTTCTACCATATAACAGTAACGGATGATCCGCCTAACTACGTTCATAATTTTAACAAGAATGACTATTCCTGTAACTTGAACTAAACTAAGAACTTAAAGGTTATCATCAATCCGTTCGTTGGAATCATAATATGTACCTGATATTAAATATATATACATATCGATGCCCTCATTTACAATGCATTAAGCAGAAAACGCTAACACGATGCTGTTTGGATTATTACCTGACACGCAACTCCGCCATTTTGAATAAAGTTGTTCAATATCTATCTCTTAAGGCTCAATCCAAGTAGGTTTTCCCGCCTTTTTGTCGTTTTACGATAATTATTCAAATTTCAGTACAAGAAAACAGAAATTAACTTTCACGAACGAAAGCTCGTTTCCTCCTTCAATAATGAGTACAATTAGTATTTATTAAATGCTAGTAGTAACTGCAGGATTGTGTGCAGACACTTTTGGGACATTATTCTGTCACAAAAGTGTCTGCACACAATCCTGAGTTTACTATCAATATTTTATTAAAACTAATTCTACCCATTATTGAAGGACGAAACGATCTTCGATCTGTGAAAGTTAATTTCTGTTTTCCTCTACTGAAATTTGAATAATTGACGTAAAACGAAAAAGGCGGGAAAACCACTAGGACTGAGCCATAACCCTCTCTCTTGAAACAATATAATTAGGGTTGCCAACTTGAAAAAGTGAAAAGGGACACTTACCGAAAGCCTGTACGCAGGGATGGCGCTACAGGGAAGAGGGGGGTGATGCTGAAGTCCCTCGCAAATCTACCTCAACCCCCTTATAGTCCCCTGTTTTATCAGTACACCTGTTCTTTATTTCATCAATTTGCCATAAAATTTTGTTAGCCCACCAACATTTTGAACTGAAATATTGTAGTTCCCCCCTTTCTTTCTACCCTGCAACCGTCGCTGTTTGTACGACTTCGAATGCACAGAAAATCTCCGTAACGAAAACCGAACAATAAAGATACACTTGAATTCTTAAACACATACTAAGAGAGATGAAATAAATTTTAAATAAGCCGGCAGCCAGCTAAATGTTTAAATATGCGTAATGTCAAAACATAAGCAAGAACGAAAAATAACTTCCCGATGAAATACAATGAAATCTTTGTACATCATAACAAATTTGAAGTCTGTAGATGTAGACATGAGACATTAATCTGAAGAAGGCTGACAAACTCATTATTGACAACATAAAATAGAATATGTATTTAGAAAGTTACCAGTATAACTAATAGGGCCTACCAGAAAAATGAAACAGACAGAACCAAAGTTACCTAAAGGCCATAAATAAATTCAAATTCAAAAGAAAAATGTCAAGTTATTCCAAAATTCCTGCCTTTCTAATGCATTTATGTAGAACTAATGGGTAAAATTAACCAATATAAGAGTGTAGGGACATTTAGGTGTCCCGCCAAAGTTGTGGCGCGACGCGGGACAGTTTTAGAAAAGAAGGAACCATCCCGACAAAATAGTGATGGGTGACAACCCAAAATATAATTTCTTTATAAACACAGCGGACAATAAATTAGACGCGTCCGGCCAAGAATGTACTGGTTACGAATTGATCGTCAGCATTCTATGGAACTGATCGTGTTGGTAGATTGTTGCTTTGGCAAACGTGGTTCGTGCTGGGTGTTTTGTGTGTATATTATGGGTAGGAAAAAAGACGTGTGACAAAAGTCGCAAAAGGGGCCATTGCATTTACGCAATCCAAAGAACACACTGTTGAGAAAGTGACTGATCGCTTCTGTGCCCCACAGTGCAGTCAAACGTGTGTTTAGGCAATGGAAGCAAACACAATATAATCCTGGACACTAAAATTGCCTCATATTTAAAGGTAAACCTGTTATACCTGAAAATGGGCTACGGAAGAGGATGCACTCTAATCATACCGGCCATCCTAATTGGTGGATTCAGCTCTAATTCACAAACCTGACTCATAGTTCCTTAATATACAAAGAGATGCCAAGATAGTATTTTGAAGATCCTCCACAATTCTTTCGTTTCATTCCTCAGATCTGCGACACGTTCAGGGTATACTAAAGTAAATAAAACTCAGAAATAAAAATCAAATACTAGTTTTAAAATGTACTTTACATTTCTGGATTGCGCACTTGTACAGCCTATTTAGTCCAAGTCTGAGACTCACGTGGTTAATAAGTCACTTCGAGAATCACGCAAAGGACTGGTTCGGAGCCCACGTCGTCCTTAGAAGCTCACCAGTTCGGTTAGGACGCTGATAACCCATTTCAACCACCAAATCAAGTTTAAGAGTGTGCGCACTATTCCATGACTTCCTTCGGCGAGAAAAGCATCTGAATACGGTGATGAAGTGACCAGAACCTCTACTTTACATTCATCTAGTAATTCTGACGGAAAATTTCAGTCACGATAGCTGTTTGAGCAGTATTCGAACCTCTCAAACTGACTCACTATATATCACAAAGGCCTATCAGTGATCTCCGAAAATCGAGAAAATTTACAAATTAAAATGAATGCTTTATTTACAACAATCTTGAGGCCGAAAATCATTATATGTTACCTAATGTAATGAGACAGAATTTAACAAATCGTACTAAATAAAAGAGCACTGCATTATAAGCTGCAGAGATTATGGACTCAGAATCTGTCTTCTTTCGAATGTTCACTGCAGCAGCAACGAACGGCAGGAGGAAGTGGATAGCTAAGAAGTGTGTACAATTGCGTTGTGTAATGCGAATCTCCTTCAAATTTATTGTATAAGGTCAATATAAGCTGTGTTTGTTTATGTACTCCTCAGAACGGTAAAGAATCAAGAAGGTGCAGTTAAATGAATCAATAAAATGTCACAAAATATTACACAGGAAGTAGTCGTGTTAATCCAGTCAATTTAGAAAAGCAAGACAACAAACTAATGTCAGAAGTCAGTACTTATACTAGTAAGAATACAGTTTCTACAAATACCAAAGGGAACACACACACAACACCAGAACTTGCCTTCATCATCGGCCAAAAACGGAATGTGTCTCCTAGAAATATGACGCCCTGGAAGAAAGAAACGAAAAAAATTGGGAACAAGTACACACTTCCAATATTTAAAAAGGCAAAGTTGGGAATCCGACAATTTTGTTTATTCAGCTTATTTTGATATGACTATGAAACTCGAATAGCATTAATAACTGGAGCTGTGCTTACATAATCCGCGTGGTCTACAGGTTACAGTAGCAGACTTCGAATTGCTATTCGCGGATACGTAGATTCAAATCCTACTGCCGGTATGATGCCTAGACAAATGCCCTGGCCGCTACTTTCCCCTTCCCTACCCCCGAAAGAATACTGGGCTATGGAGAGTTGCCGTCTGAATATACCAGATGGCTATACGGATAAAATGAAACAACATAATCACTTAGTACAAGTGACAAAATATTATAGGTGTAAATAATTTATATAAGTGTAATTGACGCGATGCCATTAAACCACGTCGTTTAAATTGAATATCAATACCACTTATTTTCACTGGTTAAATTTATGTAGCTTACGAACAGGTTAAACAAATGTCGGCTGTCTGTTTAATAACAAACATTTTAATATTAATGATTTACGTTAGATATGGGATAATTTGTTCATCCCCATACGACCTTGCGCGCACTGACATTGAAAGAGAAAATTTCAATTAACAAAGAAGCGCTTCCGCATTAGATTGCAGTGGTACCATACACCTGTCAAACAATAAAGACATTTTAAAACAATACAAGATGACGTTTAACAATTAAAGAACATCACATATTAACAGCAGGGAACTAATTTGTTCGGATAAGCTGTTACAGGTAGGATCTTAGACTAACAACAGATTTTTAAGATACCTAAAGAACAAACCACGAAGCAAGCATTGAGAAATATATTCAATACAATACATGCATTCAGAAGAGACTAACTCGTTTAGATACTCCAAAAAGAATCCACACACAAAAAACTGTCACAAAAAGCTTTCCATATAAAAAAATTAATTAAAAAAGGATTTTTTAAAATGAACTAAAAAGTAAAAAACAATAAATTGAAATAATCTCATGAATCGGAAAATAAAAGCGTGGGTGCTCTTAAATATTATGATTTTATGACAAGGTAAGCAACAGCACCCACGCTTTTATTTTCCGATTCATTAGATTATTTCAATTTATTGTTTTTTTTACTTTTTAGTCCATCTTAAAAAAAGCATGTTTTTTAATGAATTTTTTATGTATAATAGATGAATATTAAAATCCCTGCGAGATAGGCAACCCGAACTTCACAAATAGATGTGGAGTTGTGTGCATTTAAGGATAATTCCCAACTGTTTTGTTAATTAATTAGTTACAGTTAACTGGATTATTCTATCGTATATGATAATGACTCATTAACTGGATTATTAGATAATGACTGAATATGGTATTGTCATCGGAAGCAAGCAAGTTTACAAAATTCCAAAGAAATCGGATGATGGGAAGTGAGTTAAAAATCAATTACAAGGTTTGTACCAGAGATGATTACAGAGCAAGTTAATATAAAGCGTGTAAAAAGAGAGAATTTCGATTCAATTAAATTACTGTATCTCAAGTCCGCATCTGCATTTCTTTTACAATAACTATCAGTCAAAATACCAATGCATTTTCACATTTACGTTACGTATAGCCGTATATCACGTTACCAATGTATTTTTTTTTTTAAATGCATCTAATATCATCATTTTGCGATTGTGCACAGTTTACAATATCATTATTTACCTCTTCACAAACTTGTACAGAATTGACTAAGCTATTAATGACCTTTAGGTATCTTTGGCTCAGGTCAGGCCGGGATGGGAAAAAGAATGCGGGAATAAAATCTGCAAGAGTCTAGTATTGAAGGACTGGTATTTAAGAACTAATATCCCAATATTAGTTTGGTATAATAGTTCCAAAGTCGCTGATGACACTAACAACAGTTCCATAATCCACTCACTGGCTTTCCACCAATGGACAATCATAAGTTGACGAGATGAAATAGGTAGGATAAGCACATTGATCACACCGACAAAATAACCTCACGAGATTCCTGAAATGAAAATAAGTACATAGATTATCGAGGGTGTTCAAATGTTCCGTTTCGGCGCCACACGCTGCCGATAGTATGAGAAAATTCACTCTAGAGGTCGAAATTCTCAATACCATCAACAGTAGAACGGCTCTATCAAAAAATGCGTATGCCAAAATTGTGCAATGAAGATTCCAACCTGGCCAAGCCTCAGCAATGGATAACTAAAACCTTGACGCCACATCCGGTTGGTTACCAAAGCAACGGCGGAAGCCAAGTCTAAACAAACAGTAAGTTTGGTAGCAGAAAGGTAGAAAATCAGTTATGGAAGTAACGGTTGTTAATATTTATCGAACTGTTCATTATTTCAGTGACGATCGGAAACAGGTTGAAAGATCAGAAAATGCTGTAGAGTCCAAACACGTACGTTTGCTTACATATGGCCGAGATTTCATGCATATACAAGAGAAAGTGCAAGAAAGGACATGAACTGTAAATATAATAAGGCTAATGTAAACAAGAGATGGCAGCACTATCTTCGTATATGTCTACTGTATTTTTTATCGTTGCATGAAATTCAATGATACTCCTCCAAATTGAAGACGAGATAATTCAGGGAAGAAAGTTCTATAGAAAGAGAAAGTTCATAACCATTTTGTTTTTCTTCATTGTTGTTATGCATATCCAAACCTATAACAATGAACAAAAAATAAAATTAGTACCGATAGAACTCTCGAATTGGTTCTGAACTTTCTTCCCTGAAAGCTTAAACTCTCTCTGCTTGATTTTGTAGGAGCACCATTGAAATTTCGTGCAATGATAAAAGTACATTAGACATATACGGAGATAGTGCTACCATCTTTTGTTGGAGATCTTGGCTTTACATCAACCTTAAGATGACTAGCTAACTTCTATTCCGGTATTTTTTGTTCTTATGAAACACACAGAATGATACTATTAACTTTCAAAATACCTTGTATACTTTACCTACAATATCAATTTGCGCAGCTGTACATAGGGTACAAGGGTTTAGTTTTAGCATTTGTACTTATGTCCTTGAGTGTGTGTCCTAAACTATAACCGAATTAGCAATTTCAATTAAAGCTTCTTAGATATAATTATCACCTTTTTTAAATCAAGAACTCAGCAATCAATAATGAATTATCCTCATAATATCAACGTGTTGAAAATTGCGTTCAATGGCATAGCCAGAAATTTCTTTACTGACCTAATTGGATCCTGCCACTTCCTTTTCTAGCTTTATTAATTTGGATACAGAAAAAAAGTAACACGTGTTCTTTTTATTGTAATGATAACAATCTGACACAAAGCACAAAACCATAACGAGTTGCTGAATATTGAACAGTATGAACCTACTACTAAACACCCGTTTGTTTAGACTGTAACATGGCGGGTTACCATGACGATCTGCCGTAAGACTTTAATCCTCCATTGTCCAAAGGAATTAGGGAATTCTCAGACATTTTCTGAAGGAAAATGGGGTCGTAATAAGCATGAATACCTTCCAGCAAGTACCAACAATTCTTTCGCGGCAAGTCGATATTTCAAACAATTTCCTTTGCGGAACGATTAAAAAAAACAAAACTTTAGTGGTTGCATAACAAACAGAATTATACATTTCAACGAACGTTTGTGGTAGTCTTTATCAGTAAAAGAGAAGGTCATTACTCGATTAGATGACAGTGATTAAGCTTATCATCTGTACTCATACGGAAAGTCGTCTTATTTCGCCCACATTTCCTCCAGGTGAAGGTCTGGGAATTCCTTGTGCATCCACTGCACAATATTGGAATATGCATTTTTAGATAAGAGCAGGTTTGAAGTCTTTGACGGTACCACGCTGCCACTGTTAATGGTATTGGAAACATCAACATCTAGAATTCATTTTCCCACGCTTTTGGCAGTCTATAGCGCCGAAACGAAGCATTTGTGTACACTCGGGCGGGGGGAGGAGTCTATACTTCTCTCCTCAATTTCATGTCAGGAATATAGTGAGGTATTTCTGTCGGCGTTGTTTCGCAACTCCCTGTATATATTTTAATGGCATAACTTACACGTCAGATACAGAATCATATTGTCCAATTTAAAACTGATACAAAAATCTCGAGAACTGAAAAACTGTTTTGCACAGTTATTTACTGGATAACAGTTTTCAACTGTAACCCACAGGTTGAGCGATTCAAATGATGAGGAGAAGCTTCCATTAACCCGGAGCAGTCAACTTACAAGATAATTCTTGTAGAACAATGGCTCTAAATCTATACCACTTCTCTTATCATCACTGATAAGCTTAAGGAAACACTACACTTCAATGTAGAGAATTGGAGCTCCCTATCAATTAATGCAATCATTTGATAGATCAGCACAACTGGATTAGGTCACCGAGTGGTCGTAGCTCAAAAGACAGTGACAGCTTCCTCCTATTCGGATGGTCCTGGGTTCGTACCCACCGGCCGACCATTCTGACTGAAGCTGTTGAATAAAAGTAATCCATTAAAAATCAAGCACAAAATAACTTAATGTCGCTTAAATTTAGAAAACCGCTATTACTTATAAACCCACCTTGAGGACCTGGGACAATTCTTTACTAACGCAGCCATTAGGAGATGGTTAAAAAGTCGGACACTCACAAGCTAAACAAATGCAAGAGGATGTAGGACCCCCCCCCTTTTTTTTCTAAATTAACATTACATATCATTCGTTGTGATTGCTACATACATGATAAATAGATTGAAGTAAAAAAAAATACGTATAAAATAAAAAAAACAATAAGAAACTAATTTAAATCACCAGAGTAATGATTAAGCCCAGTTTACAAACAACCCATAATTAGTAGGATGATCATTCAACCCCGGATTAAATCATTTATCCCCAGCTATTTTTCTCCCCGGTTTGAAGAATAACATACGAAAAAAATCACTGTTTCATTTAGAAAGAAACATTCGAAAACGACCTCTGTCTAAGTTTACCAGTACTCTTTTCTGGGGTCAAAATTTTGTATTATCTACTTTTTCGCTAAATCCTTGATTTTTTGATTTGAAACTTTTAGAAAAATAAAATATACGTTATGTACTCCTTTAATTATCTTGTTGTACTGGAACAGCAGTACATGTACCTTCATATGAAAACATTTAAATAATATTAAAAGTTTTCCCGACCCGATTCTTTCCGGAATGACATAAAATTACGGTCACCTTACCTACAACAAGACCATTAGCAACATTGATCACTACTGTTACTCGAACCCTTCAAGATAGACATTCGTTCTGCAGGAAGGTTTTAAAACGTCACTGCATATTCTACTCTTGCTTTCTGGCTGTACGGTAGCATTCAAGCCAATTTAAGGGGTTTCCTCCCAGATCTACATTTTTTTGGAAAACAATCTAGCGGCTAAAAATGTACTATCCTGAAAGTTAGTAATTCTGAAAATATCTGAGAAGTAAACATGCTGATGGGACAGAAAAAAAAAATCTTTTCTTCCATGATGATTCAAGTGGGGCCGCGGTGGATCAACGGTGAGAGCACTCACCTATAGCGCTTGTGTTCGTCGGTTCAAACTCTGCTCGTGCCATGTGGGTTTTGTGGTGGAGAAACCCCGTGTGCGTGGGTTTTCTCGGGGTTCTCCCATTTCTTCCCACTTTCTCCATTCCACCAATCATCCATCTGGCCTGAGCCAAAGTTGCCTAAAGGCCTTAAAATAAAAAAGATTACTAGAATGCCAAAATATGTAAGCATGCAAATTTTGGCCACTCGAGCGCAATGACTTTGGGAGATATCGATGATTTTAAAAGTCGAATTCTGTCTGTGGAAAGTGATCAAAAAGTTTGGAAATATCCTTATGTTCTTAAATTGGTGACAGAAGTGGAAGGCAAATACACAGTAATGGGTATTGCGTGGAAGGAGCTACCTGTTGGAGAGTATGCTCTTCATGGTCGCCATATTCAATCTTGATTGATTTTCTTAAATGGGAAGGGGGTCGTGTAATATATCATTCTAGGCTACAATTTTACGGGAAATACATTTCTGAAGTCAGTTTTGTCGTAAATGTATTATTGAGAGATAAGAGTAAATGATCACTCCTTTGTGGGTAAATGATGCAAAAGCCTGAAAACACCCCATTTCGTCTTGAAATAACGGAAGAAATAAACCCAAAACGAATACAAATTGTTCCTTTGTATAGTACCCTATCGATATGGATTTGTATTCATTTCTTCCGTTATTTCAAAACGAAATGGGGTGTTTTCAGGCTTTTGCATCATTTACCCACAAAGGAGTGATACATATCCTTATCTCTTACAATAATAAATTTACGAAAAAACTGACTTCAGAAATGTATTTCCGGTAAAATTGTAGCCCAGAAATGTATTTCCGGTAAAATTCTAGCCCGGAATGATATATTACACAACCCCCTTTCCATTTATGAAAAATCAATCAAGGTTCAAAATGGCCTCCAACAAGCAGCTCTTTCCAACCCAGTACCCATTACTGTGTATTTGTCTTCGATTTCTTTCACCAATTTAAGAACATAAGGATATTTCCGCACTTTCTGTTCACTTTCCACACACAGATTTTGACTTCAAAATGATCGATATCTTCCAAAGTAATTGCGCTCGAGTGACCAAAATTTGCATGCTTACATATTTTGGCATTCTAATCATCATGGAAGCAAAAAAATATATAATTCTCTTCTGCCCCAATTAGTATGTTTGCTTGTGAGATTAAAACTATCAGAATGATTAGAAGTAAAATACTTTATATTAGACAACTAAATCGATGTTAAACAACTAGGTAATCCGAGCGTAAGAGCAGATTACCAACTGGAAATCTCAAATAGGTTCGAAATCTTAGCTGACCCTAGCAGTAATAAAGACGATACAAATTTGATGTAAGTTGTGGGAGGCAATTCGTGATACAGTGAAGGGCGCAGCGAAGGAACTTGTAGATGACAAGAAACGGCATAAAAACAAGCCTTGGTTTGATAAAGAATGCTTTAAGATTCATGTGGAACGAAAACAAGCAAAGCAACGAGAAACAAAAAGAGAGAACATCTGACGCAGAAGACTCAGGAGATAGAGGAAAACGGCAAGACAAATAACATACGAGATCTGTACAAAGGGGTAAACTCGGTAAGAAAAGGACACCAGTCTACATTAGGGATGATTATAAATGAACGCGGAGACCTTCAAGCAGATTCCGACTAAATTTATCGATGTATCGAAAAATTATTTCGACCAATTTCTTAATGTAAACAACGAAAAAAAAAAACAGAGGAATTTAAAATTCATACAGCAGAACTGTGAATACCCGTACCTAGCGAGATCGAGATGTCGATAAAGAAATTTAAAATTTTCAATTCACCGGGAATAGACAATATTCCAGTCGAAATTAATCAAAACAGGAGGAACGGCACTAATCAAGGAACTATATAAATTGATACGTGCTGTATGGAAAAAGGAGGAGCTTCCAAAGGAATGGAAAACCTCAATAATAGTTCCGTTTTATTAAAAAGGCGATAAATCAGATAGTAATAATTACCGCGGAATCTCATTACTCCCAACATGTTACAAAGTACTGACTAATATCCTACTAACTCACCTAAGCCTATACGCAGATGAAATAACTGGAGAGCACCAATGTGGATTTAGAATAAATAGATCCATGTTGGACCAGATTTTCGCCTTGAGGCAAATTTTAGAGAAGACATGGGAATACAATGCGACTGTTCACCAGCTATTCATTGATTTTAATGAAACATGACTATCAAAAGGAAAAACCATACAGTATACTGATATAATTTTGAATTCTGATTAAAATTGTTCAACCGGTTCAACCTGGGCTCAGCGACCCCATAAGCAGAGTACGGATAGGTAATAATACATCAGATAGTTTAGAGATTTGCAACGGATTGAAACAGGGGATGCCTTGTCACCATTACTGTTTAACTTTGCGTTAGAATATGCGATTCAGAAAATAAAAGAGGACAAAAAGGGACTAACATTGATGGCGCGGATGATGTAGATGCACTACAAAGTAACACCGATAAAACAAAATACATAATATGTCGAAACACTGGGAATGAAGGAAATAGATACGTAACAAGTAAGAATGAGAATATAGAGACATTAAACAAATTTAAATACTTAGGTGCATATGTAACAAGCAAAAACGAGGTCACGGATGAAATAAAAAGTCGCTTAGAACGGGGGTAACGCATGTTTCTATCCTCGCGATTAATATCCAGAAAGTTGAAATTTAAAATATACAAAACGGTTATTTTGTCGGTAATACTTTACGGTTGTGAAACTTGGAGTATGACCCTAGAAGCTGAACATAAATTACGAGTGTTTGAAAATAAGGTCTTGAGAAAGATATACGGGCCGAAACGGGTCGAGATGACTGGGGAATGGAGGAGACTGCATTATGAAGAACTTCACGGACTTTACGACTCACCCGATGTTGTAAGAAACATGAAATCGTAACGACTAAGGTGGGCAGGCAATGTCGCTTAGATGGGGGAAAAAAAGATGATTATACCGTTAGGAAGAAAGAGACGGCGTTGGGAGGACATTAGAAGGGATTATCGAGAAGAAGTTGTTTATGATAAAACTGGCTTGGACTTGCTCGGGATGTTACTGCGGCGATGAACTTCCGAGATCTGTAAGCCATAATGTAAGACAACTAAAAGCAGGACAAATCAACAACCGGCTCGACTGTTAAGCACTACGCAGAAACGTCAAAAGCAGAACAAATGGCCTCCCTGTTCTTCACTAGCATCAGTCTATCACTACACCTTGAAAAAAGTTCTCCGTGCTCTCGAATGTCGTATCATTTGATACCGGAAGCACACATTGCTGAATCATTAGAATCCCTACTTTACAGACGGTTTCGCCACTTCAAACACATGTTCTAGATTGAATAATGTATTGGCAAAGCGCAGCAAAGTGTAATAATAAAATAATAATGCAAAAATTCAAGGGAGTGAATTCCAAAATTAAGCTTGCAAGAATTAGCGAGAAAAAAAAACTACTAGCAACAACAGATTAGGCCCAGCAGAACAAGAAAACACATTCATATTTTTACTGTACAAGCATGTTTCGAGAAATAACGGCGGACAAGAAGGAATATTATTTTACCTGGAACACCGCTAACAATCATCAGATGCCTCAAATTTGCAAAATATTCTATTTTAATACCTCACTTATGCTATGCTTTCATTACCTGAAGAAATGCAAACATTCAACTCAATCATCTTCAGGAAATAACCACGAAACAAGTACGTGCAACTGGGAAAGATTTCACAACATGCATAAAAATATCGATTTGCTCGTTGTCGTGACCAGTAAATATTACAACCAACTGGTGCCTACGATAACAATCACTTTATTTCCGTTAGCAACAAAAAATACTTTTAACTTCTACTACTCTTCATTTAAATTTTAAAGAAAGAAAATTAAAAACTAAATAAAAAGCAAATTTGGTGCTTTGGGAATTTAAAAAGATCAGTAATTTGTTTCTACTTTTCACTGGTTAATTAATATTTAAATTTAATTAACATTCATTTTAAAAGGTTTTTTATGTCATTAAAAAAAACAACAGAAAAAAAAAGCCAAAATTAAAAAAAAAACCTCCCAACGAATGCATTGCCATCCAGCGGTGAAAAAACGAACATAAGTACTAGGTACACCCTACTGTGCTCAGACGGCAACAGGCACGACCGAAGATCTGATTATGGAGTACAGCGCCGTCCAAACATAAACGGCGCCTCCAGAAAATAATGGCTTGCCAACGCGGTAAATTTAAAAATTCACTCCAACATTCAATGCCGGGAAACAAGATGGAACCGGAATATTGATTACTGGTTTTTTATTGTCAACCTGTACCTCCTCCCACACACGTTTTAGTTTTCTAAGCCATGTACTGTAGTAATTTTTATATTTTTGTTATCCTCAAAATATACAGATAAAACCGGTAAATGTCTTGTAAGTTTAGACCCTTAAGCAAGAGCTATAGTTTGCTCTTGTAGTTTTGGCTTTTTTTTTGTGTGTGTGTGTGTGTCAACTACACGGTAAATCGTGTAGCAACTTGACTCTAGCGTAAACATGTACAAGAATCAAAGTCAGATTACAAATGTGAGACGGAAGCAGAGAAGGTTAATTTGTTTTGCCCTTGCTCTCTACTGGAGGGATAGACATTAAAAACTGCGACTGAGTTAATAAGATGAGACACTTGACTTGATGAGATTTGCTTAAACAGGGTCAGTGCCAAAAGTGTGAATTTAAGAAACAGGAGTCTTTGGCTTTCATAATTCTATAATCGCAAATACACCTCATATGCATACAGAAAAATCATATCAATACATCTGTAATATACTCGTACCAGATAGAGTACGAAGAAAAAAATCTTATGTTCGTTTAAACGTGACAACTTCCTTTGACCCAAGTCCCAGATATAAACTAGTTCTTAACCCTACAGTGGTAACGCTGGGTCTATCAAACCCACATCAATACTTATTTTTGAACACAGTATTACCTAAGAACGATGTGCATCACTCATTCCTTCTCTACCTTTCAAGTTCATGCAGTTTTTTTCTTTTTAATTCGACGTGGCTGGTTCCTGGAGCTTGGGTCTGACAGACCCGACGATACAAATGATGTAACATTTTCAGGACATTAACCATCGTATAAAAATTTATTTTCATCTTTGATGAAGCTACGTTTGCTCTATTTGAGAGCGTAGGCCAACTGTTTATAGCTGTCACTTCAACAAATTTCAGAACTCATTCAATCATTACAAGTTGTTTCATCTTTGGATTTTGTGTATAGTGTGTGTGTGTGTTTAAAATGGCGGAAACTTATGAAACTAGAACTGAGAGAATCAAGAGGATGCTTGAAAATGAAGTAGATAACGTGTCCTTTGTAGAGAAACTTCAAGATCTTAGTTTCTGTTTCTACAGTGAACACGAAACAGACGGTGAAAATGGACATGAAGAAAACATTGAAAATAATGTTACAATAGTTCTCAGTTGTTCTTATTGGGGAAATTTAGATAAATAATTTACCAGCAACAAACAAGTAAAATAAATAGTGTCTGACCACCCAATCACAATTATACATGCAGCCAGGAAGGGTCAAGTTGTCTCCTGTACTCATGAAGCCAAGGAATAAGGAAAAATATAGCGCAGTTTGTCCAGTTTCCAACATGATTGTACAATTGTGTCCTATGCACGTAAGAAGAGCCGGTGAGCTGTGTTGATCTCAAACAAGCCTTAGTGGATTTATGATTCAATAAATTCGATCGAATTCAGAAGCTGAAAATGTTAATGGGTCTGGCAGATCTAACGTTACCACTGTAAAGTAAAAATATTGTGGAGCAGAATGTCGCGAAGCCTTTATTGTAATAGTTAAATAAATCTTGATATCGTATCATACATCAACTTTAAATCAGCTATTTCTAGAAATCAAGCATACTTTGTGTAAAGAACTGACAACCCAATGTGTTGCTTTAATGTAACCCCATCTCAGCAATTAGGTTTATATAAAAACAAGTGTAGAAATATAGATGGATGCATTTACAATATCGTTGGGTCAAAATTGCAGAAGTCATACATTTACGACTTTTGTCATATTTCAAAAAGAATAACTAATAATGTTAGGCCTATCATACCATTACACTCAGAATACGACTGTGACATCCAAATCACATACTTATAATGGTTACTACACCGAGACAGATTAAACAATCAACACAGTAACCCATTTAGCACATTCATACATCAAACTGAATCCTATAAGTTCAGAAGTTTACAGAGTGATGTACGGCAACGCAAAGCTGTTTATTTTCATCAAACCTCACTCACCATTACACTCACGTTTCAATTTCGTCCTTACCATCAAATTTTCGCTCAGCCCTCACCCCCACGTTCCAAATTTGCCCTCACCCTCAAGCGGTGAAGGTGAGGTCCGCCCTCATATGTTGAAAACTTATGGCTGGTACTACAGTTCTTTTAGGAATGTACATTGTACTTTAAACACAACACAAATAATTTCTGTTATTTTTGGAACAATACTTATAGAAATTTTAAGGTTAGCAACATAAGTGTTGTAACTCACAAGGACGGACCTCACCCTCGCTTTCAAACTTTGTCCTCAGCCTCACATCAACGCTCAGCCCTCATCCTCACCCATCCTCGCCATCACGTTGAAGGAGATGAGAGTGAGGTGCGCCCTCATGATGTTAAACACCTATGCGGCATATGAGATCAGAACTCAAAAAAGTAGTTTTGAGCAGGGCTGCGGAGCCGGTACACAGAAGCTCTGACATCCTTAATTTATAAAACCATCAATTCTGACCATTGCATACATACGACAGCATGCAAGAGACAAGATATTTAATCACTGTCTAGAATAATCATCCGGCAACCTTTAACCCAATGCTAAGCAAATGTTTAAGCATCTTATTTGAAACTTCAACTTAGAAGATAGTGGATGATGTGACTAAACATGCTGAATTTAAAAGAGGACTCACATTGACGAATACATTTAAGCGTGTGCACACTATTTTGTTTGTAGTGAACTTTGTAGTGTATCTTGCTCTTTTACTTTCTAATGGTAACACGATTCCTGTAATATTCCGGAGAGAAAACGCATTGTGGAGAAGGAGAACGCATTCTTTTAATGGGCCCCTCTTTTAAATTGCACCCCCTCCCCTATATATTACAAAACAGAAATATAAGGTGCACGGCACATCTCCTTAATGAGTGAACGCATCTGTTTTTAAACAACGAATAACTCAGAACTCAGGGTGCCATTTCACCTAATACCCAATGACAATTACATGTTCCTATGGCAGGATGACCAGACGTCTGTAACGGGATTGTCTTTTTTCTCGTTACATGTCTCGTTGTCCCGGCAAATGTCCCATTTTTTTTTTCCTACTAGAAATATATCGACGATTTTGTTCACCTTACTTAATATCTCAAGTGTTGCTGACTCAAAAAGCTTCTAACAATTGCCTGATAGTAGATAAGAAGAACACACTTACGGTATCATGCTTTGTACGGACTTTCACAATTTATTGGTTACCACCTGGGAGCAGAGTTGTAGAAATATTAACGAAGAGATTAATATACTTAAAACTGTACACGAGTGTAAGAACATTGAGATGGTTGTGTACTGTGCCAGGCACAAATGCTACTGTTGAAAGAACCTTTTCAATTCAACGCCTGAGAAGTATACTGCCATATCTTCATGGAATTTTAATAAGGGATATAACAATATAATCAACTGACGTCGAATTCTAGATTCTCTATGTGGACTGATCAGAGGTAATCGCTTTGTAGCAGAATTGAGACAAACAATTGCTGTTGTCAAGTCCCATTTTCAGGATCCATGTCATGTGTACGTTTCCATCAAGTCGACATTTATTAAACTCAGAATTTAAGTGACCTGTTTTGTCACTTAAAAAAAATGTCCCGTTTCTTTGTTTCAAATATCTGGTCACCCTGTCTTATGGACAACTTTAATATGAATCGCATTATAAATTCCAAATATTCGCAGAGTATTGACACCACAAGCTTGGTTCCTTTTTGAGAAACTAACCATTTTCTCCCCTCGAGAACCACTGTCACAAGCAGAAGGTTCAAATATATCAGGAAACATCAGGGTAAAAACTGAAACGTACTATTTCACGGTATATTCCCAGATGACAGAAGTATGCATTGCAACGGACGGGGTGGGGAAAGGAACGTATTTAACGGTCCACCGAAAAACAGCATTCCTGAAAGAGCACACTCACGAATCGCAACCAACAGATCACTGATCTGCTTACACTAATAATTAATCAAAACTGCAAAGGATGAGTGCATACAAGGCCAGTATTTGGTCCCTCCAAGGGCTGAAAAGAAGTGCGCTGCTTTGTATATATCTTCGAAGATCAAAATGTTACCAGTGGTTTATAGTTTTCAAAATTAAAGAGTTTTGACTGACTACGTGGGTATTCTTTTAGATAACAGAATCTTGGCAAAGTAGGAAATTATGTAACATTACTCTGTTCGAGAATTTAAAAATCTTGTTGATTTCGTATACTATGCTGATTGCATTAGAGCTAAACATTTTTCTCCGAAGATGTCTCGCAACCCAATGACGTAAAACCATACTAAAAAAGGTAAGCACTGTGGCAATATACTAGCATTAAATTCATAACAATAGTGTTTTTCTCAGAGGAATAAGTAACATCATTTCTTGCAATCTGAAAAAGAATTTTATACGAACGTACCGTTGCAATACCCATTTCATGTAATAACTTGCGGATGACCTACACGATTTATGCTGATAGGACATGTTACAACAATGGGTTCGGTACAAAATTTGTACGCAAATCATAACAACCAAGTTGTCCCTTTCTCCTGGAAAACCATAAAAGTTCAGATTTTCAAGATAACCCATGTGTGTGTGTAGGGGAGGCACATACGATGCGATCGATATAAAAGAATCTCAGAAAATACCTAATTTTGCCAGGATCTTGTCCCAACACGAAATCGAAATAAACTAATTTTGGTCAATTGTGACATGTCAAGAACTTTCGCAGCAACATATTCGATTTTCAATATCTTGTGAGACCAAATATTGACTTTATATCGAAGCGATAATTCTTAGCTACTTCTGTTAAAAGGCGTTAATATTCTTAAAATATCGTTAAGTTCTATATATATATATATATATAAAACGGAGAATGTGATTGATGTAAAATCAAGGAGCGATGTGAGTGCAAGGATATATACTACACGAGGGAGCATCTTTCCTCACACACACTCACATCACATTCTGAATTCTATACACCTCATAAAAGAAACGTAACAATATTTGAAGTACGCTTAGTGCCTAGAGTAGAAGTATCTAATGTAGACCAGTGTACGATTTGAAGCGGGGTATGATTGGAAATTCGCCCTCTCTCTGCGAAAATCTTCCCTGGTTCTGTTTTCCGAAATATCCTCCAAGCCTGGGATATGAACGGATATAAAATACGGTTTTCTACGTTCTGAGAAAAATGTCCTCCCTCTCTGGAAATTGTACAAATCGGAAACAAATGTAGACAATTACCCCCTCAAAAGAAAAAAAAAAGTTTCTGGTTTTGGTTTAATAGAAGTGAAATTCACTTTTAAGCACAGTACGGTCAACAATCTCTACTATAATGGCTTAGATTCCAGTTATACACTCAATAAGAAACCATCCCCCAAAGAACTTAGTAAAGCAAGTTATAATTTTGTGGATACCCTACAAAACAAATGACATCAGGTACGTCGCGTACAAAAGATATTTTCTACTGTATATTAAGCGAGTCCTCTTAGCTAACAAACACTGCCCTTCGCCACCGGGGAATGGGTGCCCAACATCTATCGTAAGAGAGAAAGTGCACATGCTCCACAAGTCAGCCACCCCAGCTATTGTTTCGACTTTCCCATCCATGAGTATGGTACAATAAGCGACAATAAGTCTTTCCAAAGTGAGCAAACCGTAGATAGAACGGATTATACATCCCTCAATTTAGCTAATTTGTCAACGAATTATGAACAAGTGATGGGCTAAGTGTGATTATGATTTTGATCAATAGGTTGTCTTCAAAACTACTTACTACAAGACTAATATGGTGGTAAACAAACAGACAGGATGAACTAGCATACAGAATAAGTAGGAACATTTGTATACACGGTATCCATGGTGATACACGGATGTCGCTAACGCTAAAACTGAGATCTTTCAAAACAAACAGTGCGCAATTTTCTTATCGTTGAAAAATGACTCAAACTGACACACGATATCATGAAAGAAAAAAAAAAGAAAGAAAGTATTCGCCATCAGTGTACAAATAAATCCCCCACACACGCCATTATTAATCGATAACACTTAGCTCTTTCTGAAAGCTAATATTCCTATACGTTAAGACAGAATAAACTACCGCGCCCACGGTGGATTAGTTGATAGAGCGCTCACCTCTAGCGGTCGGATTCGTCGGTTCAAACCCTGCTCGTGCTATGTGGGCTTTGTGCGTGTGTTTTTTCGGGGTGCTCCCGTTTCCTCCCACTTTCTTCATTCCACCAATTCATCCCATCAACATCCATACGGCCTGAGCCATAGTTGCCTAAAGGCCTTAGCAAATAGCATAAAGAATAAACTACCGGCATATGCCAAATTATACTAAATCAAAACTGCTAAAGGATAAAATTTATTTTATGTACTTCAGAGTTTGCCAGGTCTTTAGTAATATGTACCACTCATTTCCTTGTAAATAATTATCACAAACACCTTTCCTTATACACTTAGCGACAGCCAGGAATCCAAAATGTCTTACAAAAAGCCATGTATCATTATCATTTCGTTAAATACGTGTTCGAGTTGTTCACCATTTGTAAATATGGCGGAAGGAGGAGGAATAGTAATGGCATCACTTCGTGCTCAACACGTATATTGCTACAAAAATCATGGACAGTCTCGAAAAAACGGCAGCAGGAGAAGGCGAATTACAATAATCTCTTCATCATACGCATTCGCATAGTTTTCCATACCATTCCAACATTCTTCCTGTATACAAAACTACAGATAAAATCGAAAGGTTAATTTAAAATTAATTCCCCCCCCCCCCCAAAATGCAATCTTTCCAACATGTGTGCAAGTGTGGAGACGCAAATATTACAAAATTTCGATTCGTGGAAATGAGAAAAGTACTTGGGGCTATTTAATTGCTTACGCGTTGGGACTGAGAACATGGGGTGTATTAAACGTCGTGTGCCTCGCGTTCAATAAAAAAACAATCTAACCCGACTTCCACTAAACCTTCTTTACTTGTGGACATTATATCCGCGAACTTTTCTCGCCAAATACGTGTCATTGATAACACGAAGCTCCTAGCATTTTTCTACATGTCACTACCATAGTATGTGTTGACTAACTTCTAGGTAACGTGTGGTACAGAGCGTACTTATGACTAGATTGCAAGTTTATAGAATACTGGCCCGTCTAGATGAATTCAAGATACTAGCGTTAGGCACGATTCTATACTAACCTAGGCTTTAGCCAAAAATCAAAGGCAAATACAAATAATTATTAGTTGCGTAGTATAGAAGGATATGGGGACCAGCGATCTAGAACTCTCATCCAATAAACGGACCTTACATGGAAACACGAACGGTAAGTCGACAAGCTTCGATTTCTTATCTGGCACTTAAAACACGTGCTAGCAGAAAAAATAATGGGTCTATACGGTTGTTGTTACTGGCCTGTAGAGATAGGTCTATTGGTAAGAAATTAAACAATTTGCTATATTTACAAGCACATGCTAGAAGAGGTAAGCAGTATTAAGTAATATGAACTTAGGCCCCTTTATATATTTCAGGGGATTTTTATTGTTTTCAATTTCTAGTACAAGGACAATTAATTTTCAGGAGTTTTCGATCTTTCTATTTTTATTTTTTTTTCAGATCAGATAATGCTTTAAGGTAGTACTTAACATAATAAAGGCGTTCCAGCATCTTTATTGCCGGCTTGACACAGTATTCATTGCGCTTCCAAAGGTAAACTGGCCAAAGAGTTTTGGGTCTGCCATTCTGGCAAATCTCGCTCTTATCTGTCAAACGACGAGGCCTCCAGAAAAAAAGTTTTTTTTAAAAAAAGGGAGGTTTAATACTGGATCTATATTTATTCTACAATGATTGTATGGACCACTTACCTCTAACCGGAAACGGTTTCGTCTGAACTGTATCGCTGGTGGGTGGAACACTCTTCCTCGTCTCAGGAGACATCGATTTCACAACTTCATAAGCTCACAGAAAACAAAATTATATCACATTCTTCTCTTTAACTACGATCACGCTGTCGTCTCATGTTCCCCACGATCTCACCACCCTTCATACACCAATCAGAATATTCGTGGGATGTGCCAGGACAGACGTCAACCAATCCGTATTCCTACCAATAATGAGCGCTTATACGATTTCATTTGTTTCGAGGAAATGAAAACTGGGAGAAGCAGACGATAAATGAAACAAATAAGCATCGAAATTCCGGCAAATACAAATGAATAAACAACTGAGCGAGCCGAAGACAGCTGGCGTAGTATCGAAATCAAAACTGCAAAACAATGCTAGTTGAACCATATTATATTACTGCGCAATCATTGATATGGATTTTAATAAATGATCTATTATATAATTTCTTTTTACATTTTATGTAATAATTTTAGCAAAACATTTCTTCTAGAAACAAACCACAGTTCATGTGTTGATATCGTACTTATAAAAAATAAAAAACTGTCGTGCACAGAGACGAACAGAGAAGCGAACAATGACCCTTACTTAGCGTTCTGGGTTCGATATCCACCCAGCAGTCACGATCATGGGGAATTCACAGTAGAAGTTATTGATTTCCAACGTTGTCGATAAATGGAAAACAATGAAGAATGACAAGACGTGGGCGAAGAACGCATTTATTTTTGAAGTAAAGACTAAAAACTTCCAAAGTAGCAAGAAAATATTGGAAATATTATTTTAACGGAAGTGTGTGAAATATGTTAAAATTATTCATATACCTTACTGTATAGTTAGAAATAATTATACTTATTTATTTTTTAAAAAAAAGTTAATTCAATAATTTCAAAACTTTTTAAAATATAGAAATATGTTTATATCAATTGGTTTTAAAATATTCCATATTGACATATTTCATAGTGATTTTATAAAATTATTTTTCAAAATTATATATATCATGAGCCCCTGCGTAGCCTAGTCGGTAGCGCGCTCGACTTCAGTGCGAGCGGTCCCGGGTTCGATTCCCGGTGGGGGCTCAAAAAAATTTCGGTGTTGAGCATCGTGCATCGTGAGGACAATTGGGGAGCTGCTGTGAATAAAAACAGTGGCGATCCCAACCCGTCTGGTCAGCGTGGGAGCAGTAGACCAACTCCTCCCTTCGGGGAGAGGCCTCATCCAATGGTGGATTGAATATGGCTGTGATTTATTATATATATCATATTCAACCGTTTTCTATCCACTGCTGGATGAAGACCTCCACCTTTTCTTTCCACATATCTCGATCTGCTGCTATCCTCATCCATGTAGCTCCTGAAAAACGCTTGATTTTATCTGCCCATCTTGCATTCGAACGTCGTCTCAGTCGCTTCTTTTCTCTAGGAATCCAATGTAGTACATTTGTCATCCACCTTCCATCTGTTCGTCTAGCTATGTGACCGACCCATTTCCACTTCGCAGTCTTGATTACATCCTCTACCTTTGTTTGTGAGCGAATCCATTCATTTGTCTTCCTGTCCCTCCTGGTTATTCCTAGCATGCATCTCTCCATTGCTCTTTGTGTGACTATCTATCTATCTATATATATATATATATTGAATCCACTGGTGGATGAGGCCTCTCCCCGAAGTAGTTGGTCTACTGCTCCCACGCTGACCAGACGGGTTGGGAGAGGAGAGAGTCTCACTGATCGCCACTGTCTTTTATTCACAGCAGCTCCCCAATTGCCCTCACTATGCTGGGTCAACAGCTAAATTTTTTTGAGCCACCACTGGGAATCGAACCCGGGACTCGCACTGAAGTCGAGGGCGCTACCGACCATATATATATATATATATATATATATATATATATATATATATATATATATATATATATGTCTTTATTTTTTTACTTTGGTTAGCTTCTTTTACCGTGTATTTCTAACGATTTTTTGCTATATAGAACTTTTATGCCAAATTAATAATAATTAAATTTATATGTTACGGGTATTGCACAATCTCATTCGTCTTTTACACAAGGATGCAGTCAGGGATTGGGCCAGGATTTTCAGTTTGGGGGTGTAATTCACAATTGGGAAGGTGTAAGTGGAGTTTTGCACGGTTTCTATCAATTTTGACCGTAAAAAAATGCTCTAACCTGACCATAGTGATAGAATCTCTGAAAAAATACCCACACAGCACAATCATGTTAAATAAACGTTTATTCAACTTTTTCTTAAAAGTTTAATAAACGTTGAATTTTGGTTGAGTTTACGTTGATTCCACGTTTATACGTGGAATACAACTATCGGATTAGTATTTTAAAAAATGTTGATTCAACGTTGAATTTGACGTTTAATAAACGTTTTAAAGACGATGAAATAAACCTTTTCTGCAACTTTATTTTGGCATTGACGTTTATCCCTATTTACAACGAATATTTGAATCTGTGAAGATGAATAGAATAATATAAGTTTCTCAGACCGAAGCCTAGTACTTCAATGTTCAGTACGATATAATTTTAGGGTTAATTCCAGGAAAAATCCTTTGATTATAGGATTTTAACCTGGAATCAACCCTAAAATTGTAATTTCAATTAAAGCATATCGTAGTGAACATTGAAGTACTAGGCTTCGGTCTGGGAAACATACATTATTCTTTTAATCTGCACATTTTTAAATATTCGTTATAAGGAGGGATTTTGGGGAAAAGGTACGAAATTTGTCCTGAAAGTTAAATTTTACTTCTCTCCAAACGTGACCCATGACGTGACAATCCAACAATCCGTCTTTGATTCCCGGTGGGAGAAGTTGAAACAATTTTACCTAGGGGGTTTTCAAGGGTCCTTCGTCAGTCACGCCAGACAAATGTCGCGATGCTGCCTACAAAATAGGACCTAGCCGAGTAATTTCCTACATTCTCTCACACACACTATCTGCGCCTGAGCCCAAGATCCCTACTTATAACGAATATTTAAAAATGTGCAGATGAAAAGAATAATGTATGCTTCCCAGACCGAAGCCTAGTACTTCAATGTATAAAAACTTCAAATTCAACTCCGCACAAGATTCACACACAAAACTGTTTCCTTCATCCGAACCAAAAGATAGAAAATCCTAGACGGTCGCGAAAACTCGTTTTTTAAAATGGGAACCCATTTCCTAATCGAGACCCTTTTGAGAGGATGAGTGGTAAGAATCCCTGCCTTGTAATCAATGGGTCCCGGGTTAGATTCCCAGTGGAGACACAGAAAGTTCAGAACCCACGGTAAACTGTTGGTAACGTCTTTATTACTACATATTCATCCGATGGAAAGCAATGGCAAACCAGCATCGGTTCACGTGCCCAGGAACTTCCTTCGGGCACAACCATCATCACATAAACAAATAATTAAAGTTGAGAGCATGGTTAAAAACTGAATATTGGTCACCTTCACCCCATTGTGCGATAGTTTTTTCGGTGGCCGGAAACCGGTGCGATACATTATTAACATTAATTTCAGTTAACAGCCTTAATGGCCAGTTACTGGCTCCACCCCAAACTTTTGCACCAGAAATCCCGTCACGCAATAACTGCCTGCCATAATACTCAATAAACATTTTTTTCTACTGTGATTGTCAATGTTCTTAATTTTAAAAGCTTCATCGATACATAACTGCGCTTTCTCTACCTACTAACGATGTAACAATGGATATTGAATGAATGTGTTCAACGCTGAATAACTGAGTCTCACACAATTTGAAACAGTCAATGAGATTGCAGCCTGTTTGTGAACATCGAAACCATTTAGTAGAAATATGAGTTGCACGATCCACTCATCAGAAGCCTTATTTATTTACTTTCAAAACTCTAGTGGACGTAAACTGGTACCGTCACCCTAATATGAATTTATACATAATCACACTGGAGAAAAACATTACCTGACAACGTAAATGAGTTGCTATTTGATTTTTTCTGTCTGTCCGCCCTCCTTTTCAAATTTAAATTTTATTTATGGCTTTTAGGCATATTTGTCATAGCATAGGTAAAAGGACGTGGGATCGAAGCCGGCTAAGACCTACTTTGAAGATACCGTCCCGGTAATAGGAGGGCAGGCTGCTCGGAGTGAACCCAGGAGAACCTTCCAAATGTGAAATAATACTCTACCAACTATGGTTGCTTAGTTGATCTCGCTACTACTCTTCGATTATACTTTTCTCACTTTCACCAACGTCTACAAAAGCAAGTTTTTTTTCTCGTGTACAAGGGCAATTTAATAGCATTGTCAACATAACCAATAAACTGCTTCTGTACTGTCTGTAACCTAACAGTATAGAATGGACCAGTTCTCTACACTCTTGAAGACTGATTTCCAGGTACCTTCTTCATGCGACAGATATTATAATGCATGCAACATCTTGCACGTTATACATCGTGTATAAGGGCGTTTTGCTACTGAAATATAGCGTATCTCCTTAATCATTTGATCCTGTTTACTACTGATTTCCTCGGATTGGCGAAAACTTAAACACATATAACTGATAACACATAGGAAAATAAGATTATAATCACATGGTGTCGTTCCCCTTTTCTAGTATATTTTATTTCATCCTTTCTCTAACTAAGCAGCCTTCCGGCTCCTCCACACCGTTGGAGTTAAGTCAGCAGACAAACAAAGAAGAAGAACCTTCCGTTAAGACTTGAGAGAACAAAAGACAAACGCATAGCGTAGGCATTGTATGAATGTCAAATAGAAGTGCATTTCCATCAAGAAAAAATGATATTATATAACACCTAGTGAAGTTTAAGGATAAAATTATCACTGAAAATTGTGTTTCTGTAGATTAGGAAAACTCACAAACATTCAACGTTGAATAAACGTTTAATCAACGTTGTGCTTTCCATCATTTTAGAAGGTTTTAGAGAACAATTTAAATTGAATGTTTAATAAACGTTTAATACTGGTCATTCTTTCAACGTTTATTAAATTACGTTGATAAATTGTACAATTCAACGTCACCAAATACAACGTTGTCAAAATTCAACGTTTATAAAACGTTAATTCAATATTTTGTGCTGTGTGGGTAGTAGAAGTAAATGAAGGTTATAGAACATACATACTATCGGCTTATATAAGATTTTGTGTTTGGATCAGCCTGTCTATTCCATTGAACTGTACTTAACTCTAAAGGGAACATTTAGCTCCACCTACTTTCGGTTTCCTACAGAGTTGACCAAACTTTTAGTTCAAAACAAGTTTTTACGTCTGTCGCTGTGTAGCTCGTTTTACAATGCAGAATCATTCTGAAATTAAGGCGAAATTCGTGTCTCTCGATTTATTTGGCCAAAAAATGGTAGAATTTATTTTTAAAAATCGATTGTGTACATAAAAGCCATAAAAGGATTTTGCTTCTGAAGTATTTATAAAAAAAATATATATTTATTTTACTAAAAAAAATACTATGTCACCTCCGTGAAATTATGGTTTGAAAAAGCTAAAGGTTTGTAATAATTATTAAAACAACATAATAATTTTATTTCCGTTTGAAAAACAAATTTAAAATGTCTGAATTGGGTAAGAAAGAAATGAATTGACAAATATATATATGTCTGCTCTTCCCTCCATTGAACGAGTTACGAAATTCTGGTTCAAGCCAGCAGGAGCACGAGCTTCACTGTTCCCCACACAATCTCTAGTTAGCCATTTTGATTGCAGGATTTTTTTTTTCGTTTGTACAGATATACTTCAACTGTACTTTTATTTTAATTTGAGTATGGAAAATGCAATAGTTCTTTAATTGTGTGCCATCTCCATGGATTCTTTCAATTTTTAAGTTTTATTGATATATTGAATTTTCTTCACAAACATTACGAATAAAGTAGAATTTTAGCTGAAAAGACAAATTTGTCACGTTCATGGATCTCATTTCCATGGATCAAGCATGTTAAATAAACAACTGGATTAAAAATGTGTTTCTTGAACTCTGTTGACATTTCATATAGCTGCAAAAATGATCAAGGTATACATATATTAAATTACAGCCAATATAATTGACACTTTTCATTTTTCAATTTTGGGATTCGAATCGAAATTTTTTAATTTCAAAATGACCCTCCATCTCTGTAGTTTCACCACAGCATCTGTTGACTAGCTATTTGTAAGAATTAAGACAAATCAAAAACGGGCTACATATCGACAACAAGGATAAAAATCAAAGTAGAAAGAAAAGTTTGGCCCCTTTTGAATAATAGCGGAGAAGGACAAACGAGGCTTGTGTATCTGGCTTCAAATGCTAACTAAATTTGTAATTCAATTAATCCTTCCAGTATGATACATTAGAGTTCACTGGTCTATTTCTTTCTAATTTCTATATATAGGCGTATAAGGGGTAGAACAAGCAAGATAACCAAGATAAGTTCGGTAGTCTGAACGCAAGTTAGTTTTACCCGTAAATCTTACCATCGTAAAAGGTTAGTAATCTAAACAAGGCATACATAACCTTGAAGATACTGCAGGCATTCTCAAAGGGTTTACTACGAAAATCCACAAGAATAATTTTATTAAAATGGAAAATATGAGCATAATACCAGACATATATATTAAATTTTTACTGATATTATTAACCTTAGCCCAAAGAGAAATATAAAAGTGTAATTCAAATAACAATTGTAAACAACGTGTAGTCAATAATTGCACCATTTTTATAATTCAGTGGAAACATGTGCTTGTTAATTCTTCAACAGTTGTTCAATAAGACTTACAGAAATCACAAACACACATACCCCCGTATTTCTTCGTCCACAAGAAGTCACTCTGGTTTCTTATATTTTATGTTGGACAAAGCGGGAGAAGTTTTATTCGTACAAGTAAAGTTTTGAAAACCGAAGTAGTTTAGATAGGTCATTCAATGACAAGGTACATTCGGGAAGTACCTTATAGATATTAATTTAATATTGAACAAAATGCAAAGTACTGCGGGGCACAGAGTGTAATTATATTAATTGTAGCAGCCCATAGCGGTATTTGCATAGCTATGAGTCTTCATAAATCAGGAATTTCATCGCAATGGGTATTACGCTTGGACACATTGAAACATAAATAAACATAATTAATGAAGAATTAATTTACATTTTGACACCACTGTTACAAAGACCTTATCTAGATTTAATTTTTCTTCAAATTAGAAAATATTTTCACCTTTTAATTCATTTTGCATTCTCAAAAAAGGAGGCGTAACGGATGTTATTCGCTTAAGGTCCATTTGCGAAGTGCCTGACGGATGTTGGTAAAATATTTAAAAAAAGAAGGATTGCACCTGGTAGTTTTTTATTGCTTTAAGGCTTTGCTTCAGTAACTTTCTCTGAAGGAATTTGCACTAGACCTACTTCTTTATCCTCCAGGATTTCAGTAATGGTGGCAAGTTTCTTGATCAAACTTAAAATACTGCTAGCAATCTCTTGCAAATACTTCCTGTAACCCCAGTACTTACTGGAGCACTGTTTCTATTCTGCTGAAGAATATCTAAATAATTCTTATAGAAAATGTGTTAGTGAAAAGTTGTTGTATTTGTAAATAGAAAAGCTTAACAGAATTATACTTTTCGAAATGTATTAATAAACATTGCATAAGGTAAAGGCACCAGTTCTCGTCACTGGTCCAGTGGTCGTCATGTTTTTACTAAACATGTAAATATAAGAAAACCTTTCATCGTTTGGTGACAGAAACAGACCAAGTTATCAGTCATAACCTGGTATGTAACCAGCACCATTAATATGCTTTTGCGTCACTTCGTTTAGTAGAAATGTCTTGTGATTGGGCGGCAAGTTCATGTTTCCTACTATTTCCATTGTTTTGTTACTAAAAGGTGTTAAGCAAGTGAACATTAAAAAATAAGCATTGAAGTTGTATGTATAAGTACCAGATGTTTACATATGCATATAAAATGCCTATTATTTAATGATAAAATTAATTATCAAATTATAAGTTTGGGTGCCTTGACTGCCACTTTCTCTGCTTTGGGTGGTGACGACTATTGGTGCAAGTCAAACATACTTTGCACCAATGCTCGCCACGGGTGACGATTACAGATGAGAAATTACTACTTAAAATTTTTACTCCAGAAAGTGATAAATTTAATTTAATATGGTGTTAAATTTCTAAAAATTTCATGGTGATTTTGGAGTTGCCGTAAGTATAATTCAAAATTTAAATTCTTATATATTCCACCAGAAGTCAACTGAGATTTTTTTTAGAAAAATTTCTTAGGGCCTTCTCGCAAGCCCTCTGTGCCTCTTTCCTTTCAAGCATGCTTTATTTTGCCAGGTTCAGATCCAATGAAGATGAAAAAGAGGATACAATACATATTTTTCAAGCGAATATTTGCATACATAGGGTGACGACTACTGGTGCATTTGTGTGATGACTATAGGTGACCAGCAAAATTTAGGGTGACGACTACTGGAACAAAATTAGGGTTGTAAAGAAACGTAATTCTATCACTGTAATGCAAATTTCCAAATAGATTTATGCTATTACATTATCGCACGAGAGGGGGTGTTACTAAAGATGGGGGGTTATTAAAGGTGGGGTTGTTTATTACACATTAATCTATAGAAAGCACTTTCTGCAAAATCCACCTTAACATGCCGAGAATTGGTGCCTTTACCTTAATTGTTTGTAGATAGTGGGTATATTTGTTCTGTAAATTGTATTATTATTGTTGTAGGTAGTGGGCATATTTGTACTGTGAATTGTACTAATTATTATGTATTTTAACTTGTATGCATTATTACATAACATTGTATTGTTATCTTATTGTTATAATGACGTGTCTACTTCATATGTACATATGCACTTAATGTATGAAAAAGGACGAACAAATAAATGAAATCAAATCTTTCTTTATCATCTACTTCACGTATCGAAGACGGTACATTTTAATCTAAAACCTTTAAAACATTTGCGTCAATTTTCATTGTAGAAAATAGACATACACGTGCACAATCCCACACAAGCAACATATCATTGACGTACGATCATAAAATGTAAAACAATACTTTTGAGTCGAACATCCTTCTATTGCGCTAACAAATCAACAACTTTCTACTGCAAGGACGAGCTACCTCTTACGATTTGCCTGTCTCGAACAAGTCTGCAGGGCGATTTAAGAAGTCATTACGGACAGCTAGAACCCTAAGCGAATAACGCTCGCTAAGTCTCCTTTTTTTGACATTACAAGAAAATTAAATGGTGAAAACAATGTCTAATTGAAAGAAAATTAAATTTGGATATGTTCTCTGTAACAGTAATGCCATAGTTCAAATTATTTCATTAGTGGTGTTTATTTATGTTTGAATTTGTCCGAGTGTAACACCCGTTACGATGGAATCCCTGATTTGTGAAGACTCATAAATGTACTAATTACCTCTACGTGCCACTAAAATTAGATCGATACACACTGAGACTAGCAGAATTTTGCATTTTGTTCTATATATTAAAACCAATATCTTCCAGGCATTTGGCGAATGTATCCTGTAAGAATATTGTTTTGCCAAAATCCAAAATTGAAGTAGGCTACTGTTGTTTCTCCTAATTTCAGTATGAAAGTTCGACCACCCTGAAGTTCAGCCAACTCATCTGCCTCTTCTAGTGTTCATTAGTAACGGGAAAGGAATTGCTGACCTAGTCGTATTCGTCCAGACTGATGGAAGGAAAACATTGTTGCAATGTATCCTCCAGAACCGGAAGATGTTCTGAACTAAAACTGTAATCAATTATCGACTAAGTAGGCCTGTCAGCTGTGCGAGGGAACACTTTAGTATCATTCTTTTCAACTTTTAACTACCAAAATTTGTTTTTCCTTAAGAACTTATTCAGCTTATCACTTGAAGTGAGGATACTTTCTTTCTCCTTCCCCTGCATACTAGCATTAAGAGCATTGAGATGACCAAAGATTTTTGAGGTTCGAACTTCAGGTTTTGTATTACGAGACGTTCAACAATAACTAAATAGCTATAAATACATTCGCTATACCAACTCCTTATAACTAAATTTGAATTTATTTGTGGTCTTTACGTAGGCATCTTAGGCTCAGACCGTTTTACAGACTAAAGATATAGTATAAGCTCAAAGTGTACTGTACACCAGAGATCGGCAAACCGTCGATCACTTGAATTATCACAGTAGCTCGCGGGGATAGTTCCCCACAGTCTGATCAGATAGAAGAGTTTATCAAACAGCTTTCATTTTATCTTGGGTAGCTCAACACATACTTCCATATTTGGAGAGTAGATCTAGTTCTTTGGTCGGGAACTTTGCTGATTCCTGCTGTACACAGAAGCGACAGTCTTATCTTCCATATAATAAATTTTTATTTGAATTGCTCCAAAGGGAGTCACTTGAAAATCATGTGTTGCGCTGCCTCATGCACCGCACGTGCAGTGGCGAGTTAAAGAAACTAAATTTTGGAAATGCGATAAAATGTCACTGAGAAGGCATTTTTACAGAATAAAGAACTGAGGTTTCTGGAACAAATCAACTTCCCGGACATTAAAATTTCGAATCCCGTCCCCGGACAAATCCCTCGACTGTCCGGGTCAATCCCAGACGGGTGGTAACACTATTGACAACATAATGCAAGCTTAGCAAATCAAGCCGAAAAGGTTTAAATAAGGTTGAATCAAGCAGTTCAATTTACAAGAATCAAGGTTGAAATAGCTTTGAAAAATCCCGACAAGGAACCCATGTCGGCGGGCGAGGTCTGGGCGGAGTTTCGCCCCTATACCGAAAAGTCAGGGGACCGACGGCGGCCCAGAAAATGGACCGACGACCCAATGTCAGTTATGGGTCGGCGCCAATCTCCTCCAATTATTTCCCGACTACTAGTAGGAGCCCCAATCAAAATGCCTCTCTTGATCGGCATTTGGCTTGCTGGGTGCTTGTTTATCAAAGTTGACATAATACCAAGTTTAACAAGCTCAAAGCAAGTGACTTACAATCTAGTCACAAGGTAGTATGCTATCTCGGAATTAAGTTTAATATCTTCCGTGCTTCTCGGCGTTTATCATTTGCTCATTCCTCTAGTCTAATGATCACATTCACACACAGTTTGATATTTCATTTTGAGCGTTTTTGGACATGTTCTCGTACGAATCCAATTATATCAACAACGTGCAAGGTTTTCTTACATTTCAATTTTGATAACACTGTAAAAGATACAGTCATTGGAGTGAGGTCGGGCTGTTGTCGTTGCCAGTCGTTGCTCTCGTCGACCTATCAACATAAGGTATAATTATTCATGAAGATATTCACGCACTATTACAAAATATAGGGGAGATTACGCGTAAAACAAATCATATATAGACCTAATGACTGCAAATTAATTAAGATAAACATACTAAATAAAGAACTAACATATATAATAAATAATAAAGAACTCTGCACCAAAAATACGCATATTCTGATATTCACAACTATGTAGGGTAAACTCTGGTATACTCGTGATACAAGTAATCTCGTGACAATTTTTACGAAGCTTGTCACAAGTTTACCTTAAGAAGTGAGCAGTTGACGTTCGACTACTAGATGCCAGCACCAATGAGCATCAGCCTGAAACAGGGAACGCGTCGCTCTGACTTCAGCTGCGCGTTTTAAAAAGTTTACAAAAGATAAAAAGCTATCATAATTTTATATTGAGTTTGTCAAGTATTAGTTGTAGATTTACTGTAAATAGTAAAACACACTTAGAAACTTAAACTTTGCGTTCATTGAAGCCTGCAGGCACATGCAAAAAAACTGCCTCCGCGTTATATTGCTTGGTCAGTGCTACCAACCCTTACGTATTGCACGTAAATTCTTATTTTCCTTTGTGTGTGTGTGTGTGTTTTTACACTATTTGAAATGTGTATAAAGATTAGACAAAAAATATGTGTGCTGCTGAATCTTTGATATGAAAATTAAACGAGTGGCATAAGCATAAAATGTAACTGACTGTTGTTCGAAAATTAATATTGTATAATTATTACACACATAACAGTCTCAAATCAGTGTTACCAGCATTGCAGTGTAGAAGGCTAAATAAATAAAGGCTAGATAAAACCAAGAAACTATGACTGTGGAACGTGTGGTGGAAGTTATAATGACGACGCTAACGGTAAAAATTGTGCAAAATGGATTGCATGCAAGTTTTGTTATTGGAGTATCACTGCAGTTGTCTGAAAGTGCCGGGCAATCAGATTGTTTTTGTGTGACGCTTGTGAGTGTGAGAGTCATTCAGACTAATACAGTTTTAATATCACTGGCTACTTTCATAATCTAGGTTTCTTGTTTCCATTTTATTTTTTATTTGGAAGTGTAATGGTATAAGTCCATGTTATAATAGATGAAATAAGTTCATATTAAAAATAGTTTATACGTAAAAATGTCTTTTTGATGTAATCTTATTTAATTCTTGGTTCTATTAGGATTTTGTATAGCCAATGATCTAGTGTATTTGTAATATTATGATATCACGAGATTACTAGCAAATTGTCACGAGATTACCTGAAATTAAGCCAAACTACATAAAAAATATACATCTTTAAATAATTTCATATTGTCATATATACTTGTGCACTACAAGGTACGACCTTTATTGTACAATAGTAGTAGTGGAAGCATTTTTATTTACCAGCTTGTAATTAACAAAATTGCAAAAGTATCATGAGTATACCTGAATTTACCCTACCTACTGTTGCATCTTCCGGTATTAAAAATCTTGCGTTATTTATTATTGTAAAGAAGGTTTCAATGCAGACATGAAAATTAATTTTCTCACTCTTAAAATGATTTTGGCATACGATTGTCTTTATTTCAGATATCCATCATTTTAAATCAATATGTTGGATCAAAAAGTCGGACTTTTAATCTTACAGACTTAGTTTGTTTTGTCATACACGAGTTATATTCTTAATAAATAAGAGATTTGCTGGTGAGAAAATTTATACTCAAAAGATCTTGAGAACTATTTACTTTGGCCGGTATTGTAAAGGCTCGCAGGTCGCAGTCAGGGAGAGGCTCCGTCCTCCTAAAATTTTCCTGGCCTCGCATAAAAAAAAAAA
>JAGDQP010000299.1:65554-133924 GCA_022664845.1 Lepisma saccharinum
AAAAAAAAAAACCTACATTATAGCTGTAAATATAGTATATATGATATTTGGTAACTCATTTCCCCCACCCCTTAATTGCTCTTGTCTTCCACTCTCATATACTGTGGCTTGCGCCGGGCCTGGTACTGTACGTACATTGAACATAATCTAAATACAGGTACGCGCAGGGCCGAATTTAGGATTTTGCCGCCCCTACCAGAGAGTTTGCACCCCTCCAGGAATATGTTGAAAATATGGTACTTGAAAATGTTTTTTATGCTAAGTGTTTTATCTTATTAAAACTTAATATTTTACTAGATAATCTTTTTTAAGATAAAACAATCAAATTCAACAGATTTTCTATAGCCGATTAAACGCTCAAGGTTATGAAGCAGACGACAAAACGCTCGGCAGGTTTATGTTTCCCATTTAAACAATAAAGAGATCATAAATCAGGCACCTATAGAAAATCTCCTGAGTGTAAATAGCCTTACATGTAACCACTAAAATGAAATAGAATAGAACAAAATAAGTTCATCTTTACACAATTTATAATGTTTTATAATGAAAATGAATATAAATAAACATTATATATATTATCTGAATGTAACTTGGCATTAATAGCGTTAATGGTACACAGAATTAACTCATAATTGGTTTATTTTCTAACATTAAAAGTATGTACACACTATTAGGCACGGCAGTTTTCTTATCCAATAGTTTCAAGTAAGCATACCAAATATAATAAAACTGAGTCAAGAAATTAAACCAATAGGTCACAGATAAAACTTGTGAAATTTACTGCCAGGTTCAAATAACTTTCCTACAGGATTTTTGTTAACAGCAACTTCATTTATTATGTCTTCGTATGAAAGTTGTTGGGTTGTTTTCGAACTCAATTCACAATATGGCGAGTGAGTTTAATTTATCCTCAGACATGCTTGACCTCAGATAATTTTTAACTCTTCTGAGGTAGGAAAAACTGGGTTCCCCGGTATATGCACAAAATTATTTGTGCAGTGCGATGTCCAAATTTGGATAAACATCTTGTAAGGAACTTTAAACAGCCATGAAACTTTAGGAATGAAACTTCATTCTTGCAGCAATAGTTTGTGAAATTAATTATTCCGATAAAGGGTCTGTGCTGCAAGCGAAACGTGGAAACACCATGACAATGTTACATTACATTCCACCTGTGTTTTCCATATCCCTCAGTTTCAATCGTGAAGAGCCACAATAAGAACCTCAAGTTATGCAGGATATTGATTGGCAAGACATTTAGTGACACAAACACGAACATTTTGTAACAAAGGAAGTGAGTGGTAATGACACCGATTTGTAGTAAAGTAGGGTACTCCAAAAATCACTTTACATTGTTGAATTGGTAGTGGAAAAGTTTAGTGACCTACAACACATGTCTCTTTTTTCTCGAAACATTAAAATTGAGGGATATGCCGATTTTCCACTGGGGCACTCAATTGTTGTGTAAGCCTTTTATCAACACGATTGAGAAAAATACCTCTTGCTTTGAAAGTAATTGGACTTATGTATAGGCGAATTTTCATAATGACATGCACGCATTTCTCCGTTTTTTCCAAAATTGAAACCATCTTTATTGTGAACTTGAGATTTTTGACTCTTATTAAATAACAAACATGGTCTATAAAAAAGTGATCCCTTAATTTCAGAGTAAATCATTCAATTTTTGTAACTGATTTCACCATTGTTTTAAATTTTCATTCAAATAGTGAATTGGACAGAGATCGGTTTTGGTCTTTGTATGATTTTGTACTTTTAGTAAAAATCAGTTGAAATATTCTGATCAAAGCCATGTTTTGCTATTAAATCCCTAGTGACATCGTTTAAAATCCATAAAGCTGAGTTCTTGTTCAAATGTAAAGATTTTTCTTGTGGCTCTTCTCTGAGATTATAGTAAATTCTAAAGACTTACCACTTGTACTCTCATCAATTACCTCGGTCTCAGAAGATGGAACGCGTACAGTGTTACTCTCAGGACAACTTGAACTACGAACGGCAACGTCAGTCAATGAGTTATCAACATCAGAATCGAATTTTACATTCTCCCCTACTTGGTCTTTCTCTTTGGTTGCTATAAGATTACTTCTAAAACTATCTAGTTTTGGAGTTTGATTTAGAACCCGTTTTTGTTGTTCTACTTTTAGTTTGGCTCATTTTTTTAAATTCCACCCCACTGAACCTTTTCCTACCGTCACTCATACGGATTTTCCAAGTACACTTCACTGCACTACAATTTTTATTAAATTTTGACAAATTCTGAACAAAGCTTGACGTCTTCAACACTGACAGACTTCGTTGTTGCCCGCTCGAACTGTACTTGCTCCATCGGTTACATTCTTGATATCAAATAGCCTAGAGTTTCTTCACCCCACTTGGACCGAATTTTATCCGAGGTCTGAGATACGGAAATCAAAACATATAGTAGTCTATCAAATAAATATACTCACTATTTTGTTCAGTAATATTTTGATACTCAATAAAAGAAATACACAGAGAATTTGTTATTTTTTGCAGCTAAAAATATTAAACATTATTTTACTAATATTTTTCTGTCTTAAGAGGATAAGTAAGCATACAAGTTTTGTTTTACGAAATTTATCGCTTCAAAATGTTAAAATTTGCCGCTCTAAGCCAAGTCGTAACTTGTGGGGGAAGGGGGCAACTGCCCTCCAAAGAATCTCCCCGCTGTTCGAGGGGGGCCCACGTTAAGACAAAATTTTCTTACTCCATATACGATACGAAAATGAATTTATTAATGCAGCATCAAACAGATTCACCATGTTACACAAACAAAACAGTACAAAAAAGGTAAATAAAACAAAAATGAGACCTGGGTCCATTTCAGTAAAATATCTAGTATTAGGGCCCCTAGAAATATTTCTTAAGGCGTTGAGATTTGCCAATATTGCCCCCTGAATTAACTTGTCAAGGATGAAACGGGCCCATCATATCATTTAGAATAGAGCTGCAAATCATTTAACGGGCCCCTGCTGCCCCATCATCTAAACCATATACTTTCCTAGGATGAAGTATAAATGTAATCTGGGCTCTACTTCAGTAAATTTCCCAACTGGGGTCCCACAAGTAATAAACATGTTTATGAATGTTTTAATCGTGTCAAATATGGGCTCAGAGTTTAACTTTTAATGAATGTAAAAACTAGAAGTCATAAATGCCTGTTTTATCCCTACAAAAATAATAACCGGGGCACTTGTTACGAACATACGTTAAAGTGCAAACTATATTATTGTGTTAATTGAATTGTATTGATAGCAGTACATTCGTGTGAGAGGCTCACAAGAAGCTATTACTTCACATAAGTCTCGTCTTAATCTCAACAAAGTGACAAAGTTTCAACAATACGGTTGTGGTCTAACATTCGATAAAAAGGTGATCGAAGCTGAATAGCGATTTCGTACTGTCACGAAGAAGAAGAGAGGAAGTTTTCGCTTTAGAATTAGAAAAACAACTTTTTTAGGGGGCCCAAATATTAATGCTTTCCCCCCAGGAAAAATTCTAAGTTACGGCGCTGTTCTAGGCTGCAGCCTATTTGGAAATCCGGTCCTGGGTATGCGAATACTGATGAAGATTCCTGAATTTTTACTTTTGTGCAGCAGAATAAAAACATTAATTTACTTAATTTTTGTGTTCGCTATTAAATTGACGTGTATTAGCACTATTTAAGTAGGCATACACCAAACTATTTAAGTTTCTATAAAACTTTATATAGATATAAGACTCGTCACCAAAGGCAATAGAAGAAAATTATCACAAATGCTGGACTTTTTTGCGATTGCTTAAAACTCATGAAAAATACCTTCTTTTTTTGCCGCCAAAGATCAGAAACAGCTCATAACAACAGCTGTAAGATTTTCTATGACGCAAGACCATTCCACTGAACTCTCACATTTAGGTAATATCTTTTATTACGTAATTATCAATTCCGATTTTTCAAAGCACGAAAAATCAAGAGACTAAGGTCATTAAAAAGAACATAACCTTGATTTTCTTCTCTAGTAATATAAAAAACTATACGTCTCGTGACTCAGTGACGTACACAACATAGCATGGAATACGATAATGTTAGGCATGACTTCAAGTTTTATCAGAGGGCATGAATTCTACGTCACAAGAAGAAATTTTTCTTTTTCTTCATAGTATAGGTCATTGCTGGATATTACACTATATCCAGTGACGTCAATTACGGAGAATTGAAGAGATGCAACTGCTATCCCTTAGAAACAAAAATATATCGATAATAAAATAGATCAAAATATCTGTATAAACTAGTATCACATTTCCTAAGCTGTAGGAATTAAATGACCTTTTTCACACCTCAGAGTTTGGAATACTACTGAGAGTTTGGAATAGAACCTAAACATACCTAGAAGAACGTACGCTAGTAATTATACATCTCTGCCAACGATTAACAAATCACAACCCTGAGAAAACCCATGCACACGGTGTTTGTCCACCATAAAGCCTACTTGGTACGAGCCAGGATGGAACCGATGACTCCACGAGCCAGAAGTGAGGGCTCTACCACTGAACCACCACGATCCTCCTGTTTTTGAACACTAGTCTTTCAGGAAATGACTTGGGTTGTAGCGTGCAAGAAAAAATATTTAGCCATTATTGGCAACACTGTTAATTTAAGAGCCAAATTTACTTATTTGAAATAGTATTGATAGATAAAATGCTACTTTGTGGAAAATTATTGTTTAGGTACTATGCAGTCTATTACTGCTAAGTTAGGGATGTCAATCTGCTCGGCTCGAGCGGCGAGTCTAACGCTCGAGTAGAGTCGTCGTTCGAGCTCGACTCACTGTAACCGAGTCGCAGCGATTCGGCTCGACTTGAGCACATAGTGTGCGCCGACTCGGCTCGACTCGAGAATATAGTGAGCTCCGACTCGAGGAATTCTAAGTGCCGACTCGACTCGACTCGAGCAGTTCCGAGTACAGACTCGACTCGATTCGAGCAGCTACTGAGTGCCGACTCGACTCGACTCGAGCACATACTGAGTGCCGACTCGACTCGACTCGAGCAGTTGAGACCATAGACTCGACTCGACTCGAGTAGGTACTGAGCACCGACTCGATTCTACTCGGGTCGAGCAAGGCGTTCACATCGAAATAACTAAAAAAAAAACTTTTTAAAGACATTCATTTCTTAATCAATTCGTACTAAAAAGTAAAAAAAAAAATTGTTTATGCATGACTAAAAGAAAAGAATGGGACGCGTCGTTTCAAGAATTTATGAAGTGACTGTATATGAGAGCGCGCATCATGCTTTTCTTTTTATGCATGCATAAACAATATTACTTTTTTTTTCCTTTTTAGTACGAATTGATTAAGAATGTCTTTGAAATGTTTTTTTATTATTTATTCATGTTAATTTAGTTTCACTATTTGCTTTTTCTTTCCCACTAACTTTGGACACAATGGTACTAGAAAGCATGATAGTCAACGTAACGTTAGTTTATTGATCTCTTTGGCAACGTAATTTGTTGTTCTAAGTTTTCTCGAATAACTGAACAAGTAGAAAACCGAGATAGCTGTGTATAAATTATGGGGTAAGATAACTTTGCATTACTATGACATCGTCCACTGATTCCTTTTCTGACGGTTATGTCAATCCACTTGGCTCGAGCGGCGACTCTAACGCTCGAGTTGAGTCGTCGCTCGAGCTCGACTCATTGTAACCGAGTCGCAGCGGGAGTCTCTCTGAGCAGCGACTCTGCTCGACTCGAGCACATAGTGAGCGCCGACTCGGCTCGACTCGAGCACATAGTGAGCGCCGACTCGGCTTGACTCGAGCACATAGTGAGCTCCGACTCGACTCGACTCGAGCAGTTACTGAGCGCCGACTCAACTCGACTCGAGCACATAGTGAGCGCCGACTCGACTCGACTCGAGCACATAGTGAGCGCCGACTCGACTCGACTCGAGGAGTTATGACCACTGACTCGACTCGACTCGAGTAGGTACTGAGCACCGACTCGACTTGACTTGAGTCTGACCGAGTCGCGACTCGAGTCGAGCGAGTCGTTGACATCTAAGACTCCTTTTATACGCTCCCTTTCTTAGGCACGTAATGACAGAAGCTCAAACAGAGCGTTCTCTAAAACAATGGGACCTAATTAGTCCTTTTATGCAACTGCGTCGGCGTAAATCTGTTTGCGTATAGTGTTGTCACGTATTCAAAGACGCGTTTGTGCGTTAGAGAGCATGAGTCGTTTGTTTATATAAACATTGATAACACATTCAGCTTATTTTTTCAGCCGAAGAAGTACAGTGTTGTCAGGCGTTTCAGATTGTAGTTGCTCAGAAACTTGCCACCGCATGCTTAAAATGCACTGACAACGCTACCTCCTATATTATTCTTCTTTTCTTTTCATCTTTCTTTTTTTTCTGCCGCGAGAAAAATAACAGGGCCACCAGTATAAGGCCACGAATTCTGACTCCTGGGCGTGTCATGGACTACTACATAAAGAACGCTGACAAGCAACCTCTGGGAAGTTGGTGCTTTAGCGTTGTGGCTACCGTATCGGATAGCTAATCCGATATTTTTTTCTTTTTCTATGCATATACACGTTTTCAAATTGTATAAAGTTCACTAACCATTGGTTAGGTTAGGTTAGAAAAGTCAGGTTAGATTTTTTTTGTTTATATACGATCCATTCTAGTTTAGGGTAACGATAATAATTGACTGCGGCGTGAAATTCTGAGGTTAATACTCTGTACCCTGAAATAGTCGTAGCTCAATGTTGGTGCAAATAAACGACTCCTGAAAAACCTTCCTTCTCGCGTAAAGCGTAAATCGCGTTTGCATAAAACCAGTTTAAATCTGGGGAATACTTCACACCTCAGGTCACTTCCCCGATAGTAGAGTAAGTCTGATACAAATTTGTCGCAAACTAGTCATGTGCAACATAAAAGATTACATCAAGCTTATCATGGTGAGCCTAACATCTTAAATCAAGTTTGAATCAGGCTTATTTATTTATCTCGACTAATTTAATATGCCGGAGCTAACGTCGCTAAACTTTCCCTTCCAGACAAGCATAAATATACATACAAAAATATTTTAACGTGTATACACAACAATATACCAAGAAAAAAACAACAACAGCCACAACCACAATGAAACATGGCAGATCATAAAATAATTAATAGTTAAGATATAGTAAATGCTTACTAATTGGCACATGACAAGTTTGTTATATCACTCGCAGTAGCAGATCGGTAACAGACGATTTGCGATATCGATCGATGTTGTTATGGATTGATCAATATCGACTGATAAATAATTTTGCCGGTATCGAAGGTCGCTGTTCATCGGTATTGGAAAGCACAATTTTTTCACTAAAACATGTTATATTTACAGTTTTAATAAACGGAATTACGTATATATTTTAAATAGTTTTAGTAACAGGAGCGTATCCTGTGTACTATCTAGAATACCACTGCAGCCTAAGATTGTGCACAAATATTTTGATCTGCACAAGTAATATTAATTTACATGAAAGGGAGGCCAGAACACCTATCATCATCATCATTAATACTATGTGTGACCTCCGTACCCCGTTTTCACTTATTGCTTTCGCTGTGAATCCCGAATATGCCACTGTAAAGAAACAAATGTGAGATTGATTACATACTGTCCTTATTCCATTACGCTTACCATTCTCTCGTCTTGAGGCAAGTTAAGATTTTTCGGAATTCTCTGCTTCTGGATTTGAATCTGGAACATTGTGATTTGCAGTCCGCCATTTTAGCCACCACGTTAGGGAGGAAAATACGTTGATTATACTGACTTTATCAACTCAGAAATGGAAAGTAATGACATAGACAGTATTTTCACAACAAAACGACTTTGAGTACGGAGCATGTAGAAGTTTTGAACGAAGCACTTGTTATACAGGATGGAGCTTAAATATCTCCCTATTTTTAAACATCTATCTTGAAAAAACTAAGCAACGGAGGAAAATGAAACACATACCTACCTATTAAGAAAAGAATGCCATTTACTGACAAGCAATCAGATTTTCACTATCATTTTCAGTGGCAAAATCACTGAATATAACACTTTCTTTTATGTTTTTCGTCAGTATTTACAAATATTCAATATCGATCATGAGCACCAAAGTCTTGAAAGATAACATCTTTAAGGTGGAAGCCACCTTTTCTTCAGTATGCTCGCAGTCTTATGGGGAGGGACTCCGGCAGGATTGTCAGTTTTGCGGGATTAAAGTCAAAATTGGGAGGGTATAAGTGGAGTTTATCACGGTTTTTATCGTTTTTTGTCCGTAAAAGTTTTAAAGTTGAAGGATGTGCTCGAGAATTCGCGGGGATGACAACCCCCGCAGGGGGAAGGCTGGCAGAATCCCTGTTTGTGGGGTTACTTGAAAGGAAAAGTCTTCTCCCGCAAATCTCGAACACTACCTGAGTTGAAGCAGATCATCACCCAAGAAATTGCTGCTATTCTTCAAGGAATGATACGCAGGACCCGACACTTCGTTCAAAGACTGCGAGAGCAGTAGCGATTTGTGTTTTTCCATAAAGTGTAGGAATTGTAAGTCCTTCAAATCCACTACATCCTAATCTCTCACTAACCCCACTCTCAGTAGAGCTGACTTGTTCGTTTTAATTGAATATTTACTTTCTAACAAGAGACCTACCATTAAAGTGGTGGAACCACTCTGGGGTTGGTATTCGAGACAAAGTGTGGTACACAAACAAAATACGAGATTACTTGTCATGAAAGCGCTCTTCCTGGATCACTCTTCATCAACTTCACTAAAATATTCTAGTACAGCATGTTCGGTTCTTGATAAAGATCTTACTCTGTCACTCTTTCCCTTTGTCATTAGTGTTGCCCACGAGACGGGATTGAACTTATTTCGTCTCGAGAAGCTCTTGTTCTGAAAATGTCTTGTCTTGAAAATATATATAATGTATATTACGAGAGTTCTGTCTCGTCTCTTTATCCATCTACATTTCTGTCTCGTCTCGCGGACAACACTATTTGTGATATTGAGGAATTGATGCTACACTGGCCAAAATACTGAAAGTATCTCACAGCTATCATAGAGGAAATCACTGTTGTCAGAAATATGAAAATTATGAAATAGAATCAAGATTAGATTTACCGGTGCTGCTTTCGATTCCGACAATCTCATGTATACATTATATATATTTCGTTGGATGAGAAAAGGGAAAATAGCGGACCGAACGTATGTCTAGGTACAATCCCTAAATTTGCCTGGTGAAACTCAGAAAAATCCTGGAAAACCTCAGTCAGAATCTCCGGCAGCGTAACTTAAACCTACGTGCCTTTCCAACGACGATCTGATCCGAAGTACGTATCTGTAACAACAAGATCACACAGGCTGGATTTAAGTCCTGCTCAAAGTGCAACATAACCAAGCTCAATACAATATCTCCAGGATTTTCCCTTCAGTTCTATTAAGGTGTGCGTCGAGATGACCGCTTCTTTCTCTATTCCTTTTCCGTAAGTTGTATTGGCCGAGAGATATCATTGTTCAGGGCTCAAAATGTCTTAAGTAAGAGAAACATTTCGTACATGGGCATTAAATGATGAAATAAGGTGAATGCAAAAATAAGTTTGGCAATTTATTAATTTTATGTACTGAGGCATTTCCGTTTTTTTTTCTCTGTCATACAAGGCAAATGCTTTTCCTCAGTCACACCAGACAAATGCCGGGATGGCACCTTCAACATAAGTTCTGGCCGTCACCTTCCCGAATCTTTTCCCCTCCCCTATCCCAGCCTGAGCCTTAGATGCCTAATGGCCATAAATAAAATTAAAGAGCAAGGCAAATGGCGAGACTAACTAGTTTCCTCCACAAGATTATGGTCTGAGATAATACAGGTCATAAATAAATTATATTTCAAAAAGATTAATGTTATGCAGTGAATGAGTTTTCATCAATGGTGAACTAGTTAGAATCTTGCTAGATTGGCAACCCTGATTTTTTTACGTTGGTTTTTGCTTCTCACAACCTGGACGGTGATCAACAAGCGATACCATCTCGCACGACGTCTACATACGGGGAACAACTGAACGTTCCTCGTCAGTGGCGTAGATAAAGGGAGGGGGATATCTCCCTTTGACTCTGCCTACATGAACTTGGGAACAGAGTATTTCCGCAAGAAATAGAATTAAGTTATGTTTGGAAGCGTATAATTGTTAGTTAAAAAATAAAATTAATTGTAAGGACGGTAATAGCACTATGATTTATATCCGTACCGATATAATTGTTTGTTTATTATAAATAGATAAAGCGTCGTATTGTACATCCTACGTTCTAGTTTCACAATTAGTTGAGTGTGGTAAATTACATTAAGAACAAACCAGTAAAATAAAAATTCGAAAACTTGAAAAAAGCAGACCAAACGTTTAGACAAGAGCTTTCTGTGACAATCATATCGATAGAGCCCGTAAAAAAGACGACTTGAAGAGAGTAATGAAGAAAAAAAATGGTATTTCCTGTTATTAATAGTGTCAACGAAGGTAGATCGGAGAAAATTTTAAATATAAAACATTTCGCACCTATGGTTGAAGCAGTTTTGTATGTAGAGAAGAAATCACTTTAACAGACATTTGATATCAATCAAACGCGGTTACATTAGATGTGAATGAAAGATAGAAATTTCACAAAACTGGGAAAGTTTCTTCTTTACCTCTAAATCGTTCTCCCGGCTATGATAACATTAGTGCTATTTTTTTACGTAATGCTGCTGAATCATTGACTTACCCTTTTTCTCGTATTCTAAATAGATGTTTTGCCGAAGGTGTATTTCCTTCTTCTTGGAAACAGGCTAATATTATACCCATTCTGAAATCTGGAAATAAGACCCATGTCTCTTCATACAGACCCATTTCTCTTTTATCTATTTTATCTGTGGTGTGTGAAAGAATCATCAAAGATAGACTTTATAATTTTGTCTCACCCTATCTAGACTCTGCTCAACATGGCTTTGTTCCTGGTAGTTCCACTCTTACAAACTTGTCCTACTCTCTGATGCTACCCAATGCCTGTCCAATAACACACAACTTGATGTCATCTATCTAGATCTTAGTAAGGCTTTCGATAGAATTGATTGTAATCTTCTTCTTTATAAATTAACTCACCGATTCAATATCCATGGTAACTTCCTTTCATTATTGAGAGACTATCTCACTGGCCGCGAACAACGTGTTGTTCTTTCTGGATCATCTTCTAATTTTGTTCCCGTTCTGTCTGGTGTACCTCAAGGTAGTGTTTTGGGCCCCCTCCTTTTCCTTCTATATATGGATGATCTCCCATCTTATCTCTCGTCATCTGAAACCAAAATTCTTCTTTTTGCTGACGACTGTAAATTATTTCGAGAAATCAGATCATTACAGGATGTTGCTGATCTCCAAAATTCCATCTCTGACCTCTTGGACTGGTGTGATGCGTGGAACTTGAAAATAAATCCCTCAAAATCTTCTTTTCTTACTATTTCATTAAAGAGGAATCAAATCCCATCTGCCTATATCATTGATGATAATCCTATTGCTAAAGTTTCTTCTCAAAAGGACCTTGGAGTGGTATTTGACGAAAAACTTCTATTTGCTGATCACGTGACTTCTGTAACTAACAGTTCTATGCGCTTACTTGGTCTTCTCTATAGATTTACAGAAATTGAGGACCTTCATTCATTGAGTATGTTCTACAAAACCTTCATCTCCCCTAAAATTGAATATTGCTCCCCAATTTGGAACATGGCTAGTATTTCTAATCTATCTCATATTGATTCTGTTCTGAACCTTTTTCTTGCTATAGTCAGAAGAAGAATACCATCAGTACGTAGCTTAAGCAAACCAGAGTTATTATCCGTTCTTGGTCTCCACGTACCCTCTTCTCGTCGCAAGCTGGCAGATTTGATGTATTTATACAAGATACTTAACGGTAATCTTAGAACTGGAGAGTTGATATCTAAATTTTACTTCCGTGTTCCCTTGCGAATAACCAGAAATAATAACCTCCTTCATTGTGCCACGCCTAGGCTAAGTATACTGCAGCGCTCCTTATTCCATAGACTAGTAATTATGTACAATAACCTTGATTCAAATATTGATATTTTCGGATCTGAACACACTTTCCATCGAACGCTAAATACAAATATGTGAGTTATTCCTCTTGTGTAGTATAATCGTTATGTTTTTTATATCAATTGCTGTGTTACGTGTTGTTTAAAATTTAATTTCATGTTATTTAGTTTGTAGTAAAGTTATTTAGTTTGTAGTGAAGTTATTTAGTTTGTTTCTGTGTAAAATGGCAACTCAAGCTGTATCTGAAACTTAATAATAAATAAAAAATAAATAAAAAAAATAAATAAAAAGTTTGGTACTATTCTAAGGATCTAATATGACCTTTCAGGTCATAAGGGAAGAAGATGAACTTTTGCTAATGATGTCCTGGCTACGTGTACTTTTAATTTGTGAGCAAGTTTAGTACCTGAAAACAGAATGTGTACAATAGGCGGTGTTCGCTAGAACCCACTTACCTTAATATGCAGCCAGGCTCTGTTGGAACATGTAATAAGCGCCTGGGGGCTAAAGATGTTGCTCGTATTAATAGAGCATTGTGCTAGTATCTAGGTTCACATGCAGTAAATGTTCAGGTAATTTGAAGTTATTATTTTGGAAGGAAACTCGGGAAATTGAATTGTGTATGAACTTCTCTAAATTCAAATTCAAATTTATTGCGTTCTTCAGAACGTACAAGATGTACATTCGTACAACGGTATAGAACTTGTCATCATGAGGTACATAAGCATACACAATTTTAGTTACATAAAATGTAAAAACAAAACAATGCCTTAAGATAGATGTACACAAGTAATTAAAAGTGATATACACAGATAAAAATAATACACATACATATATAAGTAATAGTTGAACATATTAGAAACAAATATGTTTTGTAAGGACACAATGTTATAAGGCACGTTAGAAACAATAATATAAGTATTGCCATAATTATTACATCAATAATAATGATCTCAATGTTGTCTGTTATCTAATGATCTCATATCACAAAATAGAAATTCTGTAGCTGAATAAAACGCTCCTTTCACCAGCATGTTGTGAACCTCTTTTTTGAATTTTTGAGTTTCAGTAATATTTCTAACATATATCGGAAGGTGATTGTAAAATTTTATACCTGTGTTAAAAATGGACCTGGAAAATGTTGTTCTATGTCTAATTTGAAATAAGTTGTCTTTGTTTCTTGTCTGGTAATTATGAACGTCAAAACTTTTTTGGAACTCATGTAGATATTCTTTCATAATGATTAGAACACTATAAATGTAAATACAGGGAATTGTCATTATTTTAAGTTTAGGGAACAAGTTGCGGCAGCTGAATCGTTTATTATTATTATTATTATTATTATTATTTGTGATTATTCTGACGATATATTTCTGAAGACGAAAAACTGCTTCTGATTTGGGTGAACCTCCCCAGAATGCTATTCCATATTTCACCTGTGAGTAAAAAGTAGCAAAGTATAGTAACATAATTGATGATGTATCTAAAATTGGGACCAGGGATCTGATGATATATGTGGTTGAAGATATCTTTTTACACAGTTGGCTGATGTGATCATGCCATAATATATTACTATCCATAATAATTCTTAAAATATATATATATATTTTGTAAATATACAATTTAGATTGCTAATTCTTACGTTAGGCAAGTTCTTTACAAGTTAGGCAAGTTAGGCAAGGCGATAATGCATGCATTTAGTCTTCTCGGAGTTCAGCGTTAATCTATTACCATGGAACCATTGTTCTAGTTGAGAAGTAGTATTGTCGATGGTATTTTGTATATTAGAATCTACTGGCGGGAATTATTATGTTAGTGTCGTCAGAATACAAAATAGGTTTTGCGTGATTTGTGTTCATCGATAAGTCATTTATATATAGAAGGAAAAGTATGGGCCCAAGTACTGAACCTTGTGGAACGCCTCTCTCATTTAGAAGTGGTCTAGATTGTATTTTATGAATGTAAGATGTTAATATGTTATCTCTGGTACTATATAATGTTTTAGTGATGTTATCGTATTGAGCATTACGTGTTCTGAAATTTACATTGAAATCACCTGAATTTTTTCCATCAAGTTTTGAAAAATATTGATAAATACCTCTAAGTTGGAATCTGGTGTGCGGTAGATAACTACAATTATTACTTTCCCTGAGCTACCTTCGATTTCAGTTGCTGTGTACTCAAAGTGCTTTTTCAATGGAGTTTACGCAGTCTAATACATGCGGACTTGAAATGTTCAAATGTGATGCAACTAGAATTAAGACTCCACCGTTTCGAATTACTGACCTACAATAGCAAGCAGCGATTCTATAGCCTGGTAAATTAATGGTTTCATTTTGTTCTAACCAATGTTCTGACAAACAAATAACATCAGTATTTAGCAATGCAACTTCAATTTCAAGTTCGAATATTTTATTTCTGACTGATTGTACGTTTTGGTGTATTATAGAAAGGTCGTTTTTGGCAATTCGGAACTTATTTTTTGAAGGGATGGTCTGAATCAGATCATGTAGTTGATCTGATTCAGATTCCCCCTGTACGTTTCCCTGGTCATACCAAAAGAGTGGAATCGGTGGTTGCAGAAACCTGTCTTTAATGTCGTTCTTAATCAGGAGCGAGAGAACATTTTTACCTTTGCCATCTAAGTGCTGCCCATGTCTTGTATGTAAACTCCTCTCCATATCATTGATATACAGGAACTCCGTGTTCGGAAAGAGACTACAAAGAATTTTGAGCTTGCGATTTTTTTTCCTGATTTCAATGTTAACGCATGATTCGGGTCTTAGATCGTGGCGATATGGAACTGATATCACCAAGAATTTACCTTTCGGGTTGGACATCAAAACATAATTTAGGGCTGATACAGAGTTCTTAGATTGATTGCGTGAAATATCGTTTGAACTACTCTTATCACTGAGATATCTTGTTTATTGTTGTTATTTTGTATATCTTTTAATCAAGGGCGCCGATACCGGGGGGGCTTTGGGGGCCCTGGCCCCCTCAAAGTTGAAGTGAGCCCTCCTAATGGGGGGCCAAGGTGATAAGGTGAAGTCGGTTCTCCAATTTCTACAGTACATGGTCATTCGTTTTTCCCTTCTACTAAGCTTATCTTCCTTTGGAAAATCTATTTCATTGATAAATTCCTCCCTGAAACTAGTGTGCTACAGTACTTATATAAATTACATCACGTATAATACCTCTTCCCTGGCTAAAGGAGTTAATTCGTGCATTGCTTGTGTTGTTTCTGGAGTTTCGTGCATAACATCGATAAAGACCATTTAGTAAAAAAAAAGAAAAGAAAGAATGAAAGAAAAAATGAGAACGTATTTTCTGTCGTTTATCTCTCTGAACGCCAAGATCGGGAAGATCGGGTCAAAAATGACCCATGCAGTCAAAATATTATTTTTGCCTATTAGTCATTAAGTAGAAGAGTGAAATTCTGTGTACTCCACATACTGTCAGCAATGTAATCGCTTCATTTGCAAGAATCAGAATACAACAGATACGGTGTCCTTTACATGTGAGAGTGGAAGAGGAAGATAGTTTTATTCTGATAGTTTTATATGTCGTACTTTATATGTGTAAATAAGTAAGAGACTCATGATACCTTTATTTTTGTGCAGCGATGAAAATGGTTGCAAGGTTAATATGATGTATTAGTTTTTTCTGAGTTTCATTATTTTGTAGTATCTACTTGAAAAAATAAAATACAATAAATAAATGCAATACAATACAATAAATACTATACAATGAATACACCCATACTCTAAAATACCTTGATTTTGAACAAGTACTTTATTTTATTCGAGAAATATACATGCTTCGAAAATGACTCATCTTGACATCCCGTGAGATGAAATTATTTTAGCGTTCCGAGGGTTAAGGATCATTCATCGTGATTTTATCATATATAAACATAATTTAAGAAAAAGAAATGTATACAAGAAAAATAAGCGACAAGAAGAACTCACACAAAAGTAGGAGTAGACTTGCACTTGGAAATATATCCTTCACACTGCTGTTTAGATGCAATTATTGTTAGCCATTAATACCATAATTTTGAGTTTCTAATACAACTTATAGATAGGGAAACTATATACAGCGAAAAAAAAAGTATTTGGACAAGTTCTTCAAAGAGGAAATCAAACTATCACACGTAAAACATGGACCATTTCGAAATCTCTTGCCCTTTTATGATAATTTGGATACTTTAGATAGAATACTTAAGAAATAACTACCACTCGATACACCTGAAAGGTAACAGGCAACGAAAGAGTGACGACTACACACATTCATCGCAAAAAAAACACAGTATTTGGACAACCCAATACTACTCTCGAAATGAATGTTCTAGGTTTCCTTTTGTGTACAGGAGCAGTCTACTTAGTGTATTGAAGCAATGCACACGGTGTCAGGCAAGCTAAGCTTGTTGGAAAGTCATTCTTTACCGTTGGATACCGTACATCATAAAGCAACGTAAACAGAGCAATTATTGCGGAATAGAATCAGTTCGGGCCAACCAAGAAAACTAACTGCCCAGAATGAAACTTCCATTCTTCATTCTGTGAACAATACTCAAAGAATTAGAGCTAAAGCTTTGGCTACTCCACTCGCCTAGAATATGTAAGTTAATGTTAGTAATTCATTGAACAACCCAACATTTTTTGAAACAATTGGGATTTAGAAGATGTGTATCCAGGGTATGAAAACTGACCACTCTATTAGTAATTACACAACCCCAAATCTTAACAGACCCTCCAACATTTTTATCAGTTAAAACAATGTTCTGCTTTCTGAAAGCTCCATTCTTCTTTCGCCACCCGTCCTGATATCCATCACTACAATACAAGTTTATGTTAGTCTCATCTTAGAAAAACAATAAACTATTTCCAAAATTCCAGGCACTCATATTGATATTTCTTGGAAAATTAGAACTTCTTTCTGCTTTCTTCTGATATGTATGTTCTTTCTGCTTTCTTCTGATATATATGTTTTGTTTCTGATTACACAGCTTCTGAATCCCATTTGTTTTTGTTCACATCTACATATCTGTAACATTAACTTGCATATCCTAGGCAAGTGAAGTAACCAAATCTTTAACACTAATTCTCTGAGTTTAGTTCACAGAATGAAGAATGTAGGTTTCATTCCGGGCAGTTAGGTTTCTTAGTTGACCAGAACGAATCCCGAATAATTATTCTGTTTTATGTTTTTTATGATGTAGAGCATGGCTTTCTAACAAGCTTGGCTATGTCTCAGTACCTTTTACCTTCAGCACGTAATTTGAAATTAAAGTGACCAGTTCCAATGTTGTTCAACTCAATTTGTTCCCCATGCTGCTTCTTTATGCCTGACACGGTGTGGATTGCTTCAATGCACCACACAGAGTGCTCTTGTACACAAAAGAATTCCTATAACATTTATTTCGAGAGTAGTATGGGGTTGTCCAAATACATTTTTTTGCCTTGAATTTACGTAGTTATCACTCTTTTGTTGCCTGTTACCTTGCAGATGTATCGAGTACTAGTTATTTCTATACTATTCTATCTAAGGTATCCCAATTATCATAAACAGGCAAAAGATTTCGAAATGGTCCACGTTTTGTATGTAATAAGTCTGCTTTTCCTCCTTGTTGAGCTTGTCCAAATATTTTTTCCTCACTGTAGGTGAGACAGAAGCTTCTTGAACCATACCTGTCGAGATCGAGAATTTAAAAAAAAAAAAAATATTTGTCAAATAAAACAGTAGTGCGGTGGAAGGGTGAGCCGGACAGAAAGAGAACCACATTTGGGAAAGCTGGATAACTCATCTGCATAGACTAACATTAGTTTATTTTCTAGTAACAGAAGAAACTTTGTTCTGATTAGTTAGAACATAATATGCTTTAGTGAATTTTTTAACGATATAAAAACATTGTTAAATTCTGTAGTAGCTGGGCCTGGGGAAGCCTTCATAATGACTATATGTATACTATTATATGTTTTTTTTATGAATATACAATATTTGGCAAAATCTGAATTGGATTTGTATCATATGTGCCTTTTAGACCCTCACCTGAAAACAAAATAAATATCTGAATGCCTCCCCCCCCCCAAACTTACAGAGAAATCGGCGCCCTTGCTTTTAATACCTCAGTGCTAGATGCGCTTGGTTTAACAATACCTGATACAAATTCACACGGTAACCTTTCCTGCAATCTTCTGGATAAATATCTGCCGTGACTGTCGGCACAGACTTTTACATTTTTTACCTTATTTGATAAGCTTGCTTCAGCTTTGTGATTTGTGCTTGAATAACTTTTACGCCTGTTTAATTTGATGCCCAAATTTCTACCACTTACTTTTCCAGGGTTCCTTATGGGGACTTGTACTGATTCAGCTGAGGTATTATCGTTGCTCAAGTTTACATGGTCCTCATCAGTACTTACAGGAGCAAACCTATTTTCTGTTGTGACTACCTCTTTGTATCCAGGAGTAGATGAGGATGGCCGGCTGATACCGTTGTATCCTGTTACTTTGCACTTTACTACGTCGCACCACGTCGCATTAGTACCACTGTTCTTCCTCTCTTTTAATTCCAGAATCCCACTCTGTAGTTTCTTAATGTCTTGCTGTAGAATGTTTATTATTGCATCCTTCGAGGCTATGGTCGATTCAAAGAGAATGTAATTACTGCATAACTCACCACATTCATTGGGAACTTGTGTGTCCGAAGTAGATGCTAAATAGTGTAATCTACCGATTGCACTTCGTTATTATGGGGAGGAGAAACTTGCATGTGCGGACGGCTTATATTTCGAACGTATTTATGGGTCATTTTTGCTGCACGAGGAGGTAAGTACTTCATAGTCTATACAGAAATTGACTTCTTTCAAATGGAAAAATACATTTAAAAAAATCACTCACACACACAAAACACAGTTGAAAATAACTTTGTGTTCCTTTTGCCTATAAGATCACTCGAAAAGTTAAAATTAGGTTTGTGCTCAGATTTAACGCGCTACATAAAAATAAATACTTTAATATTACTAAGTTACATGTTAAATGGTTGAAATAAGGCCCCGAACACACGATTCTAATTCTAACCTCAATTGATCCACTGATTAACATATGACAACAAACACATTAATAGAGATATGGTGAATAGCAAGCAAGTAAAACAGTTTCCAACCTACCCAACATTCAATTGACAGAAGAGAGTCAGAGAACAGAAGCAATTGTTTGTATTTGATGTAATATACAATGTTCGTGTGCAGATCAGAATGAAGTCACTGGAAGCACTGGAACTACTATCTTCAATACTAAAGTACACAGAGCTGAGTCTGGTCAGCAGCACCAAGTCTATTCGTAAACGGGCTGTTTAGTTACAATCGAGTGTCAAAGCGAGAGTCAGCCTCACGAAGTATCGAATGTCATGTTTTTATATCAATCTTGATTTTGATGTTCCAATCAGAGTTCTCTTCTCTGGGAGGTGTGTCTCACAGAGCACCAATCACAATCGATTCGACTCTTGTTTAGCTGATGCTTTTCGCACTTCGTCCACCTGACCAAGATGAACTATAGAGTGTCTACACAGCATGAACTGTGTATTGATAGCCTAAGTTGACTTTTGGCCATCCACGTAAACTTGTAATTTGAGTACTGATTATTAAATGCGTAACTTTCTGATCTGTCAATGAAATATGATATTCGTCTGAATGAAATCTAAATACAAATCTTCTTTGGAACTGAATTACCTTTAACTAACAATAATAACATAGAATGCTTAAAATACGAAATATCTATTCGTGCCCTGTTTCTTAAAACTAACATATTTACCAGGTGTGTAAATATGAAACCGTAATTTGTGCATAGACGGCGTTAGCTGTCACTGTGGCTACCGTAAAACTGCATCCTTGGCGCCACTTGCTTGTTTTAACTGCTGATAACGATTTGCAACTCACAACCAGACAAGTTTCATGTCATAGTGTAGTGTTTAATAGCGTAGAACATGGCGCAATTTGTACCTACAAACAACGATGTGCGGACAGCATTGATTTTTTGTTACGATTCGAAAAAACTGCTGCAGAATCGCATCGCATGCTTGTCGAAGATTACGGTGATCATGCTCTTGGTAAGTCACAGTACTATGCGTAGTTTACAAAATTTAAAAACGGCGATATTGACGTGAGAAACGAAGAACGTGGAAGACCACCGAAAAAGTTGGCAGACAGTGAATTGCAAGCTTTGTTGGATGAGGACGACGCTCAAACGCAACAACAACACGCAGATTAATTAAATGTGACACTAGAAGCAGTTTCCCTACGTTTAAAAGCTGGGAAAATGGGTTCCACATGTATTGACTGAACGACAGCAGAAAAACCGAAAACCTACTTGCGAAATTCTGCTCATCAGGTACAAAAGAAAATAATTTCTCCATCGAATTGTGACTGGTGACGAAAAGTGGATCTATTTCGAGAATCCTAAGCGTAAAAGATCATGGGTAACTCCAGGAGAACCGGCGACATCGACTGCAAGACCAAATCACTATGGACGGAAGACAATGCTTTGTGTTTGGTTCGATCAGAAGAGAGTGATCTGTTATGAACTGCTGAAACCTGGCGAAACCGTTAATACCCAACGTTACCGAAAACAAATGATCGATTTGCATCAAGCTTTGCGTGAGAAACGACCAGAATATGACCAAAGACAACATAAAGTGATTATGCTTCACGATAATGCACCCTCCCACACAGCAAAACCGGTCAAGGAAACGATTGCGACATTTGGCTGGGAAATCCTTCCGCATGCGGCTTACTCCCCAGACTTGGCGCCTTCCGATTTTCACTTATTTGCATCCATGGGACACGCACTTGCTGACCAGCGCTTCACATCTTACGAAAATGTACGAAAATGGCTTGATCACTGGTTTGCAGCACAAGAGGCACAGTTTTATTGGTCTGGCATCCACACATTGCCGGAACGATGGCAGAGATGTATCGCTAGCGATGGCCAATACTTCGAATAAAATAGTTTCTAGCATTGTCATACAATCACTGTGTCTTTTCTGTACATAAATTCCGGTTTCATATTTACGCACCTGGTATATTTATTACATTGTTACATATTTAATTATATTGCATTGTGTATCATACGACACTAAACTTTATTTTGTATGGAGCATGTTAGTTACTTTTGACTTCGGCTTGTCACGATTATGTGAGTGCAATGCTTGTTAAAATCGACTCGAACCTGCGTCCACGCCCTTGTAGACGCTGGCCTAAGGCCTCAGACCACACGACTACCGCGTTCGGCAATAAGGAGAAAAGAATCTAACCATTAAAATCAAATGATTAAAATCTGCAATTAAGTTTCAATTAATGAATTTGTTGCATGAATATGCAGATGTTTCTCTGAATTAGCGGATGAAACTCTAAATATGACCAATATAGGAAAACTCTTCACTGTTGGTACCTACGTCAATGATAGGTATGTAAGATCTAAAAAAAATATTCGCGTATCTCGGTAACAACCTGGCAGATCGTTCCCTAACATGGTGTTGGAAGGAGAGTTGTGAAAAAAAGAAGGTAGGGATTTAATGAAAACAATTTATCAAAACTGATAAATTTTGGTGTTAATTATGAGTTCTTATTTTGATAAGAATGTGATGGTAATAGCAGCTTGCTAGGAAATTTAAAAATGTTCAAGACATAAAGTGTTAGTACACTGCTGCAATTTAAAAGTATTGTGCGACTCAATGTCCAAGTACTTAAGACAATTCATATTCGACTGATATTGAACTATTTAGGAACACTTATTTGTTATATCCGCTTACGGACAGTGCATTTTTGTGCCATTATGAAGAATCTAAATGCATCATTTAGAACATAAAGAAATTACTAAGTATGAGAAATCAGATATACAAGTATAAAGAATTAACATAATTCATGTTCGAAGAAATTGACCAAATTTCTTTATTGCACAATATCACACGTTATGTCATGCACACCTCTTTCTTCGTTTGTGGATTGGGCATATTTCTCAAAAGCAGATTTTACCTGTTAATTTGTTGAATGCTGTTACCTTAATTTCATATCGAAAGTTTTACTTTATCCTGTACTGAGTTTAGCATACTTTTGTAATCGAATCCATACTTTCATTTCATACGTAGTCTCATTTCTAATCATATCTTCCATGTTTTTATTGTTCTGAAAAGCTACTTTCTAAATTTTCTTGCTTAACCCAAAAACTAGTTTTCTTCTTTGCAATCTGATCATAATTTTTTTGCGCTTATTTGAAGAACTTAGACCACATGTTAGTTTGTGGTGTTATTATATGCTGATCTACAGTGATTGTAGATAGTTAGCATCACGTTTTCGATAGACTGAAATTTTTAATGAATGTTTGTTTTCGTAAATTGAATTTAAAATTTTGAAATTATTTAAGGCCTTTGGGTCAGGCCATCGTTAATAGAATATATAAAAAATCTCCTTCATCTTAGGTTTCAGTGTAAATTTTTATTTTTTGTATTATAACTATTGATGGTAAAATAAGATAGAAAAAAAACGTTACTTACATATAAGAATACAAAGACAGGCATATACGAACTTCTCAAACACAATAAAAATGCGGCAACATTTCGCCTAAGCCGTGTTCACATAATGGGAGAGGAGGCGGATAGAGAGGACTGGTGCTAGGGAGCGGCCATGTTAGCAACTGACGCCAGGTAACACAGTGGCCAAGTTATGAAGTGGTGAAAATTACTAAAGTGGCCGGAGAAAACACCAAATAGGGAACCAAGTATTGAGTTGACCACGATTCAACGAGAGACTTTCTAAAGGAATAAGAGGTCAAATAATCAAAGAATCAGTGGGCAAGGGAAAAATATTAACAATGAAGATGAAGTAAAATGGAGATAAAGGAAAATAAAAATAAAGTTGAAAGAAAGGAGAAGATGGATAAAGGAAACACAAAAGAAGAGAAAGAAGAAGAACAGCTGCAGTGAGTTACATGCAATTAAGACCGGGTTCGTTGTTGGTGGAGAGGATAAAGATGTATGCTCTGCTCCCATCTCCTCCAAACTGTGGCAGGTGAATCAAGATTCAGAATTTTCAAGGTTCTGACACGGAAAGTTTTGTTAAAGATATGGCCGTGAGGCGTGATGTAAGTGTGTTCAGGTATGGGGAAAAGGTGTGATATAATAATACATCATTGGATTTCCTAAAATTACTGTCGCGATAGTCTATCATCATGTTCAGTAATAAAGAAGATAATGAGTTTCCAAACACGGTAACCAAACTAATTATATAATTAAAGATCTAAAAATAATCCGCAACTTTAAATCTGAAATCAATAATAACAACATCACGCAAAATTACTACATATTGTAAAAGGAACCCGTATTAAACTAAGGCACTGGGAACATATTAAAAGAACTAATTAATCCGATAATTATATATAATGTTAAATAAGAAAATTACCAAAGAAAAACTTATTTTTAAGGCGATAATAACTTTACCAACAAAGAGAAGAAAATTATAATAGTATATGACGTTGATTTTTAGATGAATATTCAGTTTCATCTTTTATTATATGAAACGAAAAAAAATGTACGTCTTCTCTTAAGTTCATGATACTTAACAATTGAAAACAGGGATCAAAGCATTTCTGAAACGCCCTATACATTATTATATGTTTAAAATAATGATGACAATCAATATCAGCAAAATCTAATTCGTTTTCCATACACTTTTCATGATTATGTTCTGTTTTAACTTGTTTTGAAAATTGCTAAGATTTTACTTATTTGCAGTTTATTTAATATATATATATCATCAAACCGAAACATGGTGTTCGATTTTCTCAAAACAAATTCTCTCTTATATATTAAATTAATATTAAAGTTAGTTTTGTTTCTTTATTTTCAGAACAGGATAGCGATGTTGTGATGCTGATTTTCGATATACAGGGTAGCCCAAAATAATAGCACAAACTTCGGGAGATGATTATTTGTATCAAAACAAGAAAAAGTGTTCCTTTGAAGAAATTCAAAATTATGCCTAATTTCGGAGATACAAACGCTGAAAGTTACAGCGGCATCGTCAAAAATGACGTCATGGCTCGATACATGATGACGTAAGCGGTGTCAGCTTAGCAAATCACACTCGGAGTAGTACCCGATACATCTATTTAAGCGATGTTTTTGATTGACGAAGTGTCACGTAAACTGGTTTCGCAACCTATGGATTTCATTGTTCATAAATTAAATGGTTTAATAGAACAAGCATAGAAATCTCTAAGCTGCATTCACCAATCATAACATAACTTAAATAGATGTATTGGGTACTACTTCGACTAGGATTTACTATGCACATCCCGCTGATGCTATTATTTGTCGAGATATGACGTCATTTGTGACGGTGCAGCCGTGACTTTAAGCGCCTGTAGCTCCCAAACTAAGCAGATTTCAGAATTTATTCAAAAATACTTTTTTCTGGGTTTGATGTGAAAAATCACCTCCCAAAATTTGCGCAATTATTTCCGGGACACCCTGTATACTGAATGTTTGTTCGACGAGCGTTTGGTAATACAGTAGTTTTCAAGATACTTTAAAGGGAATATATGTATGAAGAACAATCAAATTTTCTCAAAAAGAAATGAAAACCTTGTCTTGACGGATGTTTCTGGAATGCTACAGTAAATATAAGATTAGTGAAACTTTTTTCAGTTGAAAAAAAAAATATCAAACGAATTTGAAATCTACTATATTTCGTTTAGTCCGTTGAATTTCGTCGGAATTAAAAAGTTAAAATTTTCTTTGCTGTGTTTTATTTTTAATCTTTCGAAATGCTGTATCATTGACGAGTAGTTTTGCAATGTACATTTTAATCCTCATGAAGCACAATGCTGCATAAAGAAATAAAGAATGAAATTCGTCTAGGACACGTCAAAGGAACTTAAAATTTGCAATATTTCGTTCAAATCGCTAATTTTCTCGGGTGGAGTAGAAATATGCTGTATAACTAACTTTTTGTTTCAGTTATCATAGGGATGTAAGAGGATAGTTCTACTCATCCAACATGGTGACATGAGGTGTGAACAAAATAGGCACTAACTGTTTTCTACCTCTCATTCCTATCTTTCCTAGTTTTTGTAGTGTCTAGCGGGCCAGGGCTCGAAATGGACTGGAGCAGACCGGAACACCGTTCCGGTTCGTGAATGTCTGGAACCTTCCTGTTTCGTCTCGTCAATATGGTAATCATACGCAAACAAGGACAAGAGCATGTTAACAAAGGTAAAGCGTTCCGTTTCGTGAAAAATTCCATTTCTTACTGTTTCGTTTTGAATTTCTTCTTCGTCTTCTACAATTTCCTTTAATATCTGTAGACATTAATCTCCATCTATCTTTCTGCTTTCATTAAGATGAAAATAAAAGTTCTAAATTATTTTTCGAAAATGTTTACTTGAAAATTTATACTCTATATCTTGTGTCAGTTTTTAAAAAATATGCAAATTTACATGCCATAAAAAACAGCATCATGTACTGACCAATATGCAGATTTCTGCCCGTGTTTTAGATCTGTCGAAATCTGAGGCCAAGTTTCAATGTGATTATTGTAAGTGTTGATTACAATTTATAGACAATTCACAATGTAAATAAAAATGCTAAATAATTTCCAATAATTTATCTATTTTTCTTCTTAGTTGTTCGTCTCCTCTCCACTCTTCTCGCCGTTTCCTTCCTCTACTTTTCTTCCTTTTAATCTCGTGGTCACTAATCCAACCATCCTCGGACCTTCCAGAAAATCAACACGCCAGACAGGTTGAAGTCCATCATGCTTAGTTCGAAATCTTCTTTAACTATGCAAGTGACACGCTTGTGGAACACATGAGTTTCACCAATCATAGGCTATCTTTCGACGGAAAGATCAAATTTGTTGGGAAACTTTGCGCAAAGCTAAGGTTCCCTTCAGAGGAGACCAGCAATAGCGCTGCACTGCAAACAGAAGTGGATCGCACCGCGGAATACCTACCGACAAATCATTAAGCAGCACTGCTGATGGCCTCGTTTGAAGGAAGCTTTAGCAGCGCGACGGACGCCCGCAGTGCTTTCGTGGCTGTGTGAAACTTAAAATTTATTTCCAGTGTTCACCAACGGTAGCGCTTATTTAAGAGGTGCTGCTAGTTGCCGCATCTGAAGGGGCTCTAAAAGTCTAAACGAACTAATACATTTTTCGGCTTGCTAAGTACTTTTCAAGCTCTCTTTGTTTTACTATGTTTTGCCTTCTTTTCAGAGCGAGCCTATAACATGTGTTTCAAAAGCACAAACAAGCAATGAAAATGGGAACAAGAGTAAATAGTGAAACACGTAATAATAGTTCATTTAAAAATAAATTTATATATTTTCATATTAGGATCAACTTTTTTATGAATCTTCCAGTGAATGATGATCGATATTAATTTTATAATTTCAGAATTAGCTACGTTAGTAGTAATGAGATTTCTAATTAAATAATACTTCTTTGCAATGGCTTAACAATATTTGTGTAAATTTAGAGATAGCAATCTGAAAAGAGTGATCTTAGTCTCAAATTAACATACGTTCTTAGTATTTGCTTTTATATATGGGTGCAAATACAATCTCGTCCTCTAATTAAGTCTTGTTCATTACTCAAATGGACAAATGTTTGTAAATAATTAGGTTACGTAAAAGAATAGAACTAAGACCGACTAGTATTGGAGAAGAGGGTGATTTCAGTAGTTTCATTTAGTGATAATAGCTCCACAATTTGTTAATATACGTTTGCACGGTCCCCTATAAGAATGTGAACAAGGTGATCTTAATCTCAAGATTTCCTGTAAATAATTATGTCTAAAGTATATGTAAATAAGTAATTAATGTATTAGTAATCAAATTTCCTGTAAATAATTATGTCTAAAGTATATGCAAATAAGTAATTAATGTATTAGTAATCAAATTTCCTGTAAATAATTATGTCTAAAGTATATGTAAATGAGTAATTATTGTATTAGAAATCAAATTTCATGTAAATAACTATGTCTTAAGTATATATAATAAGCAATTCATGTATTAGAAATCAAATGAGTATATGTCTATATTTGTAATGAAAAATTGACATGTTCTGTGCCATATGGCAATAGCCAATGTATTGATCTCTGAAAGCAATAAATTCTACTCTATTCTAAAATAAAGCAACGCATTAAGCATCACTAGCATTCAGCGATTCGCTTCAAGGATTAGTACTGGGAAAGGAGCGCAAATTTAGACCCTGCTCATACCTGATATCCTAAGTGAGCTTTTCTTTGGATTTCTTCGGTCAAGCTGTTTTGGAGTGATGAGAGTATAAACATACTTTCAGTCATTTTTATATATAGAAAAAATGATGTGCTATTGGGGAATGTTCTTATTGTATGTTCATAACTCCCTCAGTGAAGAATTAATATGTACACATAAAGCGGGGAACAAGTCTGAAGTTGTAGATTTTTATTTTATATAATCTTACTGTTAATTAGAATAAAATTTTCTAAATTGAAGCTAGAACATTCTCAGTCAGGTTTAGAATAAGAAAGAGGAGTTCCCACAAAAAATTTCCTACTCTTTACATGGTAAATAACACTAATTTATTCACCAGTGTACCCCTATGTATTACAATATGAGGTTGTTAATAGGTAATTGCATACGATATGATTACATTAGAAAACAATGGTGGGTGGCAAACAATGCTCATTTCTTTGTAATTCCTGATCCTGTTTGACTTGTTTCTGTTGTTGTGAATATCTATAGACAGGGTCTATGTTTTTTTCCGAAGAGAGCTTGGGACCTCTGCGTTCCATAAAACTTCTCCGGGTTTGATCCCGGAACAACGTATACGGAAAGCGAGTGTGCTAACCATTCTGACGACCAGATATCTTTACTCTTCTCATATTCCCAGTAAACGTTACTAATGAGAATAAAATTTGGGACGTTGGAAGGACAAGACAAATAAAATGGGATATTTTAAAATAAGATTATATTTACAGATTTAGTACTTTTGGTATTTAAATAGACAGAAAAATAAGAAGGAATTTCTAAACTATTTTTATAAGTCTTCTATTTCTGAAACTTTCTGCGTAATTCAAGATTTAATAAAACCAATCTATGTATTATTTTGGTGCTTTATTGCGCTATACATTAGTTTATAAAAGAGAGCTAGAAATATAGTATCAAACCGACCCGCCATAGCTCAGTGGTATATCGTTGGCGTAGCCTTTGGGAAGTCGTGGGTTCGATCTTAGCAGCCGACCACCATGACTGAGGTTCTTCTAGCGCTTTCCTCAGTCACACCAGGCAAGTACCGGGATGGCACCTTCAATATTGCCCCTAGCCAACACCTTCTCGAATCCTTTTCCCTTCCTTAACCCGGCCTGAGCCTTAGATGCGTAAATAAAGTTCAGGCATTTATTTTACTTGAAATAGGCAGGCAAAAAGGCATTTATTATTGCCAAAATAGGCACTTAGAAAAGGCATTATAATTTTTAAAAATATAACTTACCCTAACTTCTGTTAATACTTCTAACTAATTAAGCTATACTTCATCATGATATTCTCTGTTGATTGTACATCATTCGAAGTCGTTTCTTCAAGTTTTAAATACATATTAAGCCTTCTGTCTCTGAGAACTGTTTTCACTTGTTCACAGAAGAAAGAGGAGCATACATAAAAGAAAGTTTTACGGTACTGATAGGTTCATATCAACGGCAATTTAATCTTCACATCTAAATATACTGCATGTTTTTAATTTACTCTACAGGGTAGATCCTCATTTGCACCTATTACATGTTTACATTTGTTCTGACACTTCCAATAGTTTGTTTATTATTTCTCATACAATATCCATCGTTGTCACCAGTTTCTCGTCTTTTTTTCTCAAGTTTTATTATTGATTCTGGCAATGTAGCATATTATACGTAAGCTTCCACGTACTCAGCCAGTGACAGGTCGAAATGCCATGAATTGTACCAGAGATTCAGAAAATACTGAAGCAGTAAAGGGTGCCAGTAAATGGGAGGCGATACACGAGGTCAGCCTAAATACTTAAAGGATTACACCTCGTCACTATTTTCTCCGCCTGAATTCACGGCTAGGAGACAGCTTAAGGCAACAAAGGCAGCCTTGCTATATTTTTGTTTGTGTTTAATGTCGAAAATAAAAAAAGGAATGGTTAAAATACAGTAAAAAGGCAGAAAAAGGCATTTTGTTTAGAAATAGGCAACAGAAGGTAAATAAAATAGGCAAAAAAGGCAGAATGAAAAACCTCTTTAAAGGCTACCACGATGAGTAAAAAGGTTACGTATTATTTATATGCTGATAAATCGCAACGAAAGGAAAAAGGCATTTTGCCAAACTTCCGGGCTCTAGTCATAAATAAAATTCAAATTCAAAAGAATAGTATCGACAGATGAAGAGATAGCTAAAAGAAATCCTTTCAATTTGCATAAACTGTTTCTTTGTGCATTCACACGTATTAAACGATGTTCCACAGTACTTTTAATATTTCCAGTACTAATAACATGTGGTACTGTAAATATTCATCATTATGAGTTAGTCTGTTCCCAATCTTATGATAAAAGTACTCTTCTATTGAACCAACAAAATGATCAGTGCTTACCAAAGTTATTCACCGTCGACAAAGCTGATACTTCTTGGAATGTTCATTACCTAGTGTTCCATCCAAGAACACTTATAACCAATTTACTTCCAGACTTCATGTAAACTTCCGTTATCTCTCCTTGATACTATCGATAACCTGTAGATATTCTTCATTATTTTGCTATCTTTTCTTTTCTTTTACATTCTTCGTAATAAAATTCCTACGTAAAAAAATCCAAAGCAGGCTTTTCTTCTTTCTCAATATTATCTCCTGTTTCTTTCAAATCGTTCACTCTCTTATACTCATTATTCTTTAGCAGTTGACCTTCTACACAGTTCCAAAATTTATCTTTCCTGGTGCAAGTGTTTTGTGAGGATCTTTTGTTTTCTACAGTAAAATATTCAATTCAAAGGATTCTATTCATTGATTTCTGAACTGTGCCTATAAATTCACATATTTCTCTTTGTTCTTCATTAATGGTACTTTCATATTTTTTTCAAGTCCTTGTTTGTTATACTTAGAATTCTTACTTATAATATTTCCAATACGCTTACTGTAGGGTAAGGTTTCTAATTTGTTTTCTTAGTTTTGATATTTTCATTACATTTATTTTTCTAATCACCATTCTACCCAGGCTGATGATCCATTCTTCAGCTTACTCACACTCCCAAAGCCAAATCCGAATCCACTGACCTTAATTATTCAGTTTCATCCCTAACTAACCAAGATGAAACAAATTCTGCATTCTTAATTGAGTCGGTCATTGTTAAAAGCGGATATGTGCTATCTGTTTTTAATGGCAGATATCTCTTTTTAACAATGACCGATTCAATTCTATGTACTCTGACATGACCCCATTACCATATCAGTTTTTCCCACCAAGTAAAGATTAGTTTTCCAGCACCTCCAATCTCAATCTTACAAGGGAATATGTTTTGCTCGAACAAAATTTTGGTGCGAAAATATGTATTTCCTGAAGAATGTGATACGCTGAGATCAGAAAGGACGATCATTCCTCTGTGAATCGCTATCTTCCTCTCCAAACTGACCAATGACTACTCGAATACTGTATAGTACAAAGTGATTTTGCCAGACCCCCCTGTGGGGGTTGTTTACCCCAAAAGTCTCGACAACACCCCCGAAATTTAAATTTTTCGCTGTGAAAAATTGATAGAAATCGTGCAAAACTTCACTTACACCCTAACAGTTTTGGCTTTACACTACCAAAACTGAAAATCCTGAGCACAAAAGACTGGAAACAACTTTGTAAGTCATAAACGCGTAATGGGAGTGAGACAAAATATTAAATAGAAGTAATATGGATGCTGCGTTACCAGATGTGGGAAATGAGAATCATGGCAGCCATCTTGAAATTTACTCGAGAATTTGTAATGGAAAGTGGGTCATGTTACATATCGTTTTAGACTAGCTTGTTTCAAGAAATCCAAATCTGAAGTAAGTTTTTATCTACCTTTATTCGTTAGGAGGTAGGGCTCCTCAATTTTGGGATTTACTTTCTACATGTGTGTAGAGTGGTATACATTTGGGCGTACACACAAACCCAGTATTTTTCTCAAATCCTTATGGACCCTGCGAATCACATTGGGTCAACAGCAGCGCAGGTATGCTTCAATCCATTGTTGGAGATGGTGTAGCTTGATGATTTTTCACGATGTACTAAGAGCAGAAAAATTCCTATCAAAACTGATAGTTTGCAGTGTTCCTCCCGCCTCGGTGCCTTCAAAAGTGATCAATCCATTGAGAGGTTCCTCGTTCACCCGATCTGAAGCACCTTAATTTCCTGTTTTGACTCTCATGACTTGCACCTGTCACAGGCCGGGACGGGATAGAGGAGACAGTTATAGAAATAAATTGGACCTTGCCCTATTCAAGGTAGCCTACCATCACAGCATGCGCCTGGCGTGATTGAGGGAAACAGGGAAAATCTCGGTTAGGATGACCGGCACTGGAAATCGAAACCAGGTGCTTCCGATTGCAAAGCTAGCGCTCTACCAACTGAGCCTCTTTGATTTCCATTTCTGTGTCACATGTAAGACGTGGTGTATCGTATAAAAAATCAATGACGTACACGATCTTCAGAAAATGCTAATTTGAATTTTATTTTAAGGACTTTAGGCATCTGAGACTCAGGCCGTGAGAAAATGTTAATCTGTGAAAATCTTAAGATTCTTCAATCATTCATCACACAGCTATATAGTAGGAATTGTTTTAATCATTTCTTAGAAGATCAACACTGTCTCTTTTAAACAAGCACCATTTTTTTCAAAAACTTTTTTCGTTCACCGAATTTCACACCTTTTAATTTCAATTATTGAACTCATCAGCAAGACAGTGTATCGTGAAAAATCAACGACCTACACCATTGTGAAAATTCAAAGAGTTACACCATTTCCAGCAACGGATTCAAGCATACCTGCTTTGCTGTTGAACCCAATATGCTTCACAGCGTCCATAAGGATTTGAGAAAAATACTGGGTTTGTGTGTACGCCCAAACGTATACCACTTTACGCACATGTAGAATGAAATATAAAAAAATTGAGGGGCCTTCTCTTAAACGAATAAAGGTAGATAAAAACTGACTTCAGATTTGGATTTCTTGAAACAAGCTAGCCTAAAACGATATGTAACATGACCCACTTTCCATTATAAATTCTTGAGAAAATTTCAAGATGGCTGCCATGATCCTCATCTCCCGCATCTGGTAACGCAGTATCCACGTTACTTCTATTCAATGTTTTGTCTCATTCCCTTCATGTATTTACAACTTACATGGTTGTTTCCAGTCTTTTGTACTGTATAGTATTCGAGTAGTCATTGGTCAGTTTGGAGAGGAAGATAGCAATTCACAGATGAATGATCGTCCTTTCTGATCTCAGCGTATCACATTCTTTAGGAAATACATATTTTCTCACTAGAATTCTTGTTCGAGCAAAAAACATTCGGTTGTTAGAAGAATCTTAGTCCGCAATAACTCTTGTCCCCAATTGCCTTCAGTCCCCGGCCACAAATGTAAATATGTACGCTAGATGTAAATATGTACGCTCTCATTCTTATTACGTCTCCAACTATTTCTACCAGCACTGTCGATGGCAGCTTCCTCTACATCCCAAAGTAACCTTCCAAACTTCAAACGTCATATACTTGTACATATTAACCTGGACAATTTTGCCGGCGTTCTATGTGTGCATGTGTATGGAGGGTGGGGATAGGCAGTTCCTTTAATCTTCATATCAATAAAAATCACCGTCACATTTCCGTCACCAAGCGAACCCGATTCAAGTTTCTATACAAACGCAATTGAGCAAAACTGACTTCGATGTGAGTTTCCGTGTATCTGTAATCCATACCTGATTCCCTTTACAAATGTATCCAATGGGAAAGAGCCTTCATTCAGGACCTGGGAGCAAAATTGAAACCAGGTCTCAACCTGCAGGAACCTCTTCTCCTCCCTACGTCAAAACCCGTATTTTCCTTCCTGCCCTGACCATTTTCTTCCTACACTCCATATTCAGTTTCTTCTTTCCTTTTCAATATTAGTACGTAATATTCTCGTTTTTTTTTCTGATTACCTTTCTTTATTTTAGACTGACTCCCACTTTTTCTTGATTGATTCTCCAACCTACTCACCTTTCATTGCGTTTCCTATACTAAATCCCACTTTTTCTGACTGAGTTTTCTATACTGAATCCCTCTTTCTCTGGCTGTTTGTTCTATACTGAACCACACTGCCTACGTTTCCTGTATTGACTTTTTAGGTAGATTTCGAAGAAAAATCTACCTATTGAGATCGGTACCATGTCATATATATACGTGCTAGCGGCCATAATTTTGAAGATATTTGAACCAAATTTTATTATATTGTTTCTAGGCTTAATAGCTCGGTTACGTTCGTTAAAGAGCAAAATCGGCCCAAGGGGAAGGGGGTTGAAATTTTGAAAAAAATATATATCAGCCCCTATGAAGTTTAAAGGGAAACTTGGTCTGCATAAATTATAGTACTCCCTAAACAATTTACGGTGACATCAACGATTCACGGGTTGTGGGGGTACGTACGAGTGAGGGTGAGGTGGAAATTCGAATTTTTTAAAACTATGTCTTGTGGGGGTAACGTTGAAAAGCTCTCGATGATTAATCTATAAATCAATAACTAGTTTCTCGATAGCGCTCATATTTCGTTAGGGGTATATAAGGAGGCGGGTTTCATTGGGTCTGTTAATTTCAATTGGAATATCACTGCATTCAGTTTTAATAACAAAACGTTTGCACGGTAATTAGTTAACCCATTAGGGTAATTAGTTACCGTATTTATAATTTTATAATGAAGATAAAATGATAAAAGTATATTTACTTAAAGTGCTTTTATTCTGCACTTACCCCAATAAATTCAATCAAAAACACTACAAAATCTATCTGAGTCTGTAGGCCTGCCGAAAGGATTTTTTAAAAATTGTACCCAGCTCAATTTTCAAAGGAAAAAGCATTACCTAAACCCACCTTCCGACAGTACGAGCAGAATGCTGTCAATTATTTTTTATATAGACGTCCGCCATCTTGTTGTCCATCTCTAAAAGTTATGGACTCTTCTATTCAGTGATTATAATTTAATGTATAGTCTACTGATGATAAGTTAGGTAGAAATATATATAGTGACTTTTCATTGGGATAAATGTGAATTGTGCCCGTGATTTCCCTCAGGATACAACTCAAATACAATCCATTTTCTGTCTATTCAAACCCCCTTTCTGTCTATTCAAATTTCACATATTATATATATAAAATATAGTTACAGTCAGAGTTGGCCACATGGAAGCTCCCTAATGCACCAGTATTTTCTGTCCATTTCCTTTCCTATTATTGGAACACGCTTTGGCGAAACGTTGCCGCTAGTCTTTTGTGTTTGTGAAGTTAATGTACGTCTGTCTTCGCATTCAGACATTAAAGTACCTTTTTTCTACCTTATTGTACTGTCTCATATACAGGGTGATTCCGTAAAACCGTAACAGGGCCTAATACTGAAAAACCTTGAAACAAAAAAAATGTTAATATCGAAGTGCATGTGCGAAATCAAATGATGATGCTTCTGAAAACAAAGGCATCTACGGGGTGGAGGGCAACTTCAAAATTTTAAGTGGCAATAGGGGTGGATTTTACTCTCGTTGAAAGAAGCGCTGAATTGTGGGTCTTAGTGGAAAAACTGTGTATCCTTCAAACTCTGCGAAAATGAGATACCTGCATTTTTGTATTTGTAGTACATTGCTCTGGCTCCTGGCTAATTGTTACGGTGGTTGAGTATACTGAAAAGTTGTGCGTAAGCATAAGAAGAAGAGAAAAATAAGTTCCGAAGACTTGAGTGGAAAATCTACGTATCCTCTTTCAGCGATAGGTAATTGCTGAAAAAATGGGATACGCCATTTTTGCACTAAGTTCCTAAATTTTGAACAGCTTTTAGAGGAAATACTTTTTAATACTATACTATTTGGCAGCTACTATTTGGCTCATACTATTTGGCTCATATTATTTGGCAGCTACTATTTGGCACATATTATTTGGCAGCTACTATTTGGCTCATACTATTTGGCAGCTACTATTTGGCTCATACTATTTGGCAGCTACAAGACCGAATTAATGGTCAAAATTAACATGGTGTAGAAAGTTTTCGGAATATTTCAGATGCTATAACTCAAAAAGAATAGTAAATAAAGATTCGAAACAAAAGTGAATTAATAAATTGGAAATGCAGAGTCAAACGGTGAAATTTTCGAAAAGAGGGGTATCCCTGGAATACTGCTCCCCAGACTGGGAGGAGACTTCAACATTTTAAATAGAAACAATTTAGTAATTCAGCTTAGTTTGGAACCTATATTTACTTTTCCTTCTGAGATCCAGCATTCGAAACATTCCGAGAAACCCTCTATACGATGTTAATTTTGACCACCGATTTGGTCTTGTAGCTACCACATAGTATGAGCTTTTGAAAAGTGTTTCCTCTAAAAGTTGTTCAAAATTAAGCACTTCTTTCAACGGGAACAAAATCCACCCCTGTTGTTATTTAAAATTTTGAAATTGACCGAGACGCAGACCGAGATTGCTTCTTTCAGGAGCATCACCATGTAATTCCGCAGATGTACTCTAGAATGAAAATGTTTTGTTTCAATAATTGGGTACAATATAATAATAATAATAATAATAATAATAATAATAATAATAATAATAATAGAAACTGGGACTCAGTAAAGGAAACGCAGCCAGGAAAGTGGAATATAGTAAGGTAAATACATCAGTAATGGACAGTGTACCAGTAATGGACACTTGAAGAGAAAAGTTGTCAAATAAGAGTTTCTTAAGGGCGGGAATCATTTCATCCACGTGGGAAAATTTAATATATGCTGTGATGCCTTTGAATATTATTCACTCGTCATTGGTTTAATCTGGTATTTCTGACATGATGTTGAAATTTGTTCCATGGTCTCACCTACTCTTCCATGCATTCTCTTAAGCAAGTGATTAAGGTAAGAACTTTTGTTCCTTATTCATGAAATTACAATAACGAATACTTTTGTTGTTCTGCACTGTTATGTATTATGAAATGTCCTTGTTTCAACCATATAAATCGCCAAACCAGCTATAATTTAGATCTATTATGCAAAGCACAGGGTGTCCATTACCGGTACGGCAAAATCAGTTTTTGTCTACTTTTGGACACTCACTATTAATTACTGTATTGAAATTAAAATCCTTGATTGATTGAGTTGTTATCAACGCCCTAAGCGAGTTGGTGAGCTTCTACTGACGAGACTTACAGGTTTTGGGCAAGTGGGCTTCGAACCACTTCGTTCAATAGCCCTCAGCGGAAATTGAACCCATGATCACGCACACAGAAAGCGAGCGCTAAACTCTCCACCACTCCGACGGCGAAATTAGAATTCTGTTGGTTGTTTTATTTCAACTTGGGAATCATTATTTACTCTTGATGACCATCATTTTGTCAGGAAACTATTGGTCCCATTTTTTTCCCAGTAATGGACGCTGGGATGCCCATTAATGAGATGATTTGTTTTAGTACTGAACACTACTCATTATAACTTAGAATTTGTATTTTTATCGCCACAAGGAACGTATGGCTCAGACTGGGATAGGGTAGGAGAAAGGAAGCGGGAAGGAGTCGGACAGGTCTAAGTTGAAGGTGCCATCAGAGCATTTACCTTATATGACTGAGGAGAAATCCTGTTGAAACCTCAGTAAGGATGGTCGACCGCTGTTTTCGAACCCAGGACTTTCGGAATGATCACTTAGTGTAATTCTATGAAACAATCAGATAATCAAAGAACTACATTAAACATATAATCTTCTTTAGTACTCATATTAAAAACACCAACAATGATTATTTAAATTATTTTGAGTTAAACAGTATGTCCATTACTGGGTGCCCATTACTGGAACATCCAACTTTTTCCGTGTCCATTACTGGTTCAGAAGAAATGTTAAACAAAATTAAGATGTTTCAAACAAAACTAAGACAAGAAATGTTAAGATTTTGTTTCTATACTGATTAAGCAGTTTCGTAATCCCTTTCTTCCACAATTGTCTTATACCCTCTACTATTTTATTTTCATACGTTTAGTGTATGTTTTTATGTTTTTCACTGCATGAATTTCCACAGGGGCTAGTTGAAATTCTGCCCCTACATTTTTTCATTTATTGTCATATTCAATTTAATTTATGTAATCATAAAAACGTCAATATATGCCCACAAAACAAATTTTATAAATATCAAAATTATAAACACGAATCACAAACGTATCATCACGTAACTTTATTTATGTGTTGACTATACTCTTTTTTTTCCTGCATATATATAGTTCTGAATATAACTTCTAGAATATATATAACGAAATTATATACAAAGTGGGAATTATTCAATCTATTGTAAAGTAATGATTTGCGGACCCCCATATAAGGTCTTGTGTTCACATTTCACATTTTCAATTTTTAAAAGTACTGAACAATCCAGAATAACACTAAAATTTTGAAAAGCTAGTATTTACTAACATTTATTAAATTAATTGAACCAGATTTTGAAGAGTAGAAATATTGGAAGGTCCGTAAAATAAGATGACGAAGTCCAGATCTTTAAATAGCAAGCATCTTCAAATTATGGATTAATTCATTTGATCAATATTCTTAAGCATTATTTAGGCTGCTTTCCAAAATTATTGTTCTCATTTTTCTGTTATTTTTTCATATATTTTAAATAGGCATCTGCTTACCAATTCCTCTTCAAACTAATTTGAAATTGGGTTCCTTTCATCTTGGCTTGTTAAGCTTCCTGGTGTTACTTCGTCCTCAAGTAATATTTTTGCAGGTCCCCAAACGCACAAAGTGATGAAAAATTAAGGATTTCAAAATCCGTGAAACCAATTGATAAATAGGGATTATGTAATTAAGATCTGTTGATTCAAACCTTTCTGGAAAACGCAAAAGATCCTAACCATAAAACAACAGTAGAAAACATGTCAGATATCTTTAAAAGTTTCAATTGCAATATAAGCGCCAGTTTCTCCAGGGCCGTTGAGTTCTTTCTATAAGATCTGGGTGATATCAACGAAGAACAAGAAGAAATACCTCAGCAAATATAAAGAACATACCAATCAAAAAATGTAATGACTGTGTTCCATGTTTAGTAAAGTAAAAGAAATTTTAAAAATGTAATGATTGTGTTCCATGCTTAGGAAAAGTAAAAATGAAAGAAGTTCACTTATAGTTCGGAGACTATATCCTGCATATTAGATATATTTCTTTAACACACATATAAAGATTTGTGGACAAGGCTATTCTGCTGATTTTATTCATTCATAAAGTAGTACATTTCGTAGGTTTGTTTGACATAGAATTGACTTTGTTTATTCGGCACATACAGAAATAAAACATGAGATTAAATAAAGTCAATTCTATGTATTTTCATTCTAAAACAAGTTTTCAATGACCGTAAAAATGTTGTATATTGTTATCTAACGTAAGACCACTAATGTTATTGAATTACCCGTTAGACAATGTTTTAAAGCTCAGTACATTTTAAAGCTAGACATCTGTAAAGTCGTAAGCTAATGATCCTCGTTTGTTTTGTGCTGTGGGAATTCACTACCTCTGACGGATGAAATTTATGCGAGATCCTTACCAACAATTGGATTGTAGATCTCGTAATTCAGGAAGTATAAAACTAACTTCTGTGGATCAGTTTTAAAATAATCAAGCAAAAGAAACATACACTGGTCACCATAGCAGCATTTTTATAGTATCAGTTGGTCATAATTGATTTCACCTCTAAATCTCGATCTTCGACATGAAAACTTCCATGTAAATTATCTTTTAGTGTTGGTAAAAATATTTTTTTCTTTCTACAAATTTCAACTTCCTACACATCCTTTGATGGAAGTACTATTACTTGGCCTTTTAGGTGTACATGAGTTATTGAAAATCTTTGAAGTTTGGTAGCGCCATAATATCTCTCTGTCTCTTTATAACTTCAAATAGTCTAATAACCATTAATCACACTGCGTTAATTTCCAGCAACTTATGAACAATGAAACTAACACACCAAACGCTAAGACTGGCGCTCCTGACTATTCAAAGATTTTGGACATGATGCTGTCCGATGATACTGATAAGTCACTGCTATAAAATTTTATACTGCCTTCTGAGTTCAGATTCCATTTCAATAATTTGAATATTTTTACTATTTCAGTTTTAGTTTATTTAACTTTTGGGTTGTAAAGTTCATTCTTCATTTCACGTTCATCAAGCTATTAACAAGCCCCCCTCCCCCTAGAAGGCACAGAGGCAAACGATGTTCCGGGGAAGTATCTAGGAGGTGTCTGAGTATTTCCCCCTCTTCCCCCTTCAATTACCACACTGCAGTAGGGGAATTATAGCTGACTACAACGAGTCTGCCTGTGTTACCTGGTTTGTGGATCTTCGGTAATAGGTCAGAGTACGTGGACTGGCCATCGTTAGGTACTTTATGGACAATGGACATTTCGGATATACCCTCACGAGGACCATTAGGGGTAATGAAATCGGAAATTTTCTGTTTGTGGGTGTATGTTAGGTCTGTGACGGTGGGCTTGTAGATGCTGGGATCAGATAGTTGACCGTAAGGCTCCTGGAGGTAGTCAGCTTTGTCTAAGACTACTGTAGTGGACCCCTTGTCCACTGGGAGAACCATTATGTCATGGTTCTCGCATAGCGCTGTAAGGGCTTTGGGTTGGTTACGGGTTAGGTTAGGTTGGTTGGTCATCTGATGTGAAAATTCACTATATGGAGTTTATCGGAAGGTGTGTTTGGAATAGGTGGATTTTTGCCCAATGGTCCGTGCGAATCCTTCCTTGCCACCACCCCAAACCGGCGCCCACATATGAAAAAGACCAAGATGTAGGACCTGGTCCATTTTCATCACTTCTCCCACACTCACTATCGATACTGCTAGTGGCCGGTATACCCTAAATCCCAAGGGTACGTGCCCCACTTCTAATGTAATTTACACCCTAACCTGAAAATTATGTGATGCCTTTTATGTGAAGGAAGCAGGTGGGCCTCTTAGCATTCGCATTAATAACCATCGCCACTTTTGTACTTAACAAATCGGATGCTCCAGTCACCTTACATGCCCAGTCACACAACACGAATTTTTATCTATCTTTCCTTGCTGCAATAACACACATTGCACACTACGACCAGCACCTCAACTGTCTGTGGGTGGGAGCATTTATTCATGGCTTGAGTGCAAAAATGAATCCTGTCTCAACCTTCAATAACTCTAAACCTTCCGTTTGCTCTGCATTTTCAACATATTTCCTTCCATGAACCCTCTCCCCATGAACTTACGCGCAATACAGTTGTCAATTGTTCAAAGCTCCTGAAATATACACGCTGTATCGTCCCCTACATGTCGCCACGGTCGCCTTAGTCTTTTGTTTTATCTGCACCTGTCCACCTTTTGTTTTACCGCCAAGACGAAGGACTTTTAAAGTCCGAAATATCGCGAAAAGCTCTGTGTATATTATTATGAACGTGTGTGTGTTCTCCTATGGAACAAATAAGTTGTAAGTAATTCCTTTCTTTTTGTCATAAATTTACCTTAAATTGCCTTTCCGGCTTTCCTTTGTGTTAAATATATATAAGATAGATAAAAGTCACTTATGTAGCACCGATGGTTCTTGATGCGGATTGTTAATGGTGTTTGGGTCTCTCCGACGTAGATGGCGAATATGGGCTACAGAGTAGAAGGTAAATGAGGTTGGATATATGCAACTGCCAGATCGTCGGAAAGGGTATGTCTTGTGAGTGACAGTATGCTCGGAAGTCAGACTGAGGTCAAGAATAGAACAGGTTTTGCAGGCGGGATCTACTACACTTGCTAAGTTTGTGGGGAGGAGACGGAATGGATGCAGTTCTAGTGAGAATCGTGTTGAGATTAGGGGGTCTGCGGAAGACTATTTTGGGGCATGACTGGAAAACTCTTTCAGTTTCAGGTGACGCAGTGAATATAGGGTGCGCAAGTTTGAGGAGTTTTTGGAAGGCCTGAAAGCTGGGGTGGTACTGAATGAGAAGATTGGGAGCAGAGGGAGGTTCGCGGTGAGGCCGGTTGGAGTTAGGGTGATTTCTGGCACGGTTCAATTGTTATGGATGTGATTGGGATATCCACAGTAGGTGAGAACTGAGGAGAGAGTACTGAAATAATTTTGAAGTAGGTCATAAGAGGAGTATATGTGGGATCCCCGGACAGGAAGAGCGTATGGTATGGTATGGATGGGAACTTCTGAAATGGAGATATTGTATACTGTTGGTAGGTTTGATGTGGACGCCTATATCAAGTTTACTGTTCTTGAGCCAGACATCCACATCTAGGAAATTTATGTGTTTCCAAGTGAATCTGACGGGAAATGTCGAATTGAGGTTTTGCAGGAATGTTTCCAGTGAACCTAGTCCGTAGGGTCAAATATAGAAAATGTCAACGATATAGAAAAGCCAATTGAAAAATTTGAAAGGTGTGGAGTTGAGGTATTGTCTCCAGGCGTCCATGATAAAGGTTAGCGTAGGAAGGGGCCGTGCCAGTTCCCATGGCTTTGCCGTTAATTTGCAGAGAATTATTATTCTCAAAGGTGTAGTTATTCATGGTGAGGACAAACTGAGCTAACTGAAGCAGAAATGGTGTGTTGAGTTTACGAAGACTAGGATGAGTGTCGAGGAAGTGTTCAAGGGCATCGAAACCATGGTTGTGGGGACTTTTGGCATACAGTGACGTTACGTCAACTGAAACTATGATGCTGTATGGTGGGAGAGGGTCAAGGATAGAATGTATTACGGAGAGGAAGTGGTTGGCACCGTTGATATAGGAAGGGGGAGCCTGCACACGAACTGTTGGAGGTGGTGGTCAAGGAATGTGGAGATTCTTTCAGTAGGAGACCCAATACTGGAAACTATGGGTCTGCCGGGATTACCAGGTTTATTGATTTTGGGAAGTAGGTAAAATTTAGGAGTATAGGAATTGTCAGAACAGAGTGTAGAGATAGTGGAATGCGATAGCCTCTCATGGGGTTGATGCGCTTGGAGCTAGGTGCAGATCTTATTGAAGAAGGATTGGATACGTCTCTCCTCGAGGGAGCGATAAAGGTAGGGTTGGGAAAGTTGATTGCGGGTTTTGGTTTGAGAGTCCGAGTAATTTATTACTACCGTGGTGGATTCCTTGTGAGCCGTGCGGATAATGATGGTCGGATCAGAACGAAGAATTGAAATTGCTCTTCGTTCTGCAGTGGTGAGGTTGTAAGGTGATTGGAATGTGTCTGTGAAATTAGAGTTAGCAATCTCTTTGGAAAGGAAGGAGATGTACTATTTAACAGGATGGTTTGAAGGCAGAGGTCTTTACAGTAGGGTGGAAGGAAATTTTGAATGCTGGGATGAGTTTCGCTGTCTGAGGTGTTGACCTTAGAGGTGTCAGAATCAGTGGACCAGTGATAGTGCCATCTAAAATTACGGGCAAAAGTGAGAAGATCTTTGAGTACGTTATCTTGTTCAATATGACAAGAAGGAGAAAAGGAAAGGCCTTACGAAAGGACGCAGAAAGGTTGCGAACGGCTGTGGGCATTTTTTGGGCTGGTTTAAGATGACGGGTTCATTTATGAGGCTACTTTTCGGTTTTGTGGTGGACAACCATAGTAGTATGCTTGGGTTTTTATCGGGGTTGTCCCGTTTCCTCCCACTTTCTTCATTTCACCAATTCTCTCATTGTCATCCATCCGGCCGGAGCCACAGTTGCCTAAAGTTTTTAAAAATTACATTATATACACAGTGTATATATATATATATGGTGTAGTAAAAAGTAATCCATTATTTTTGCATGACATTGAAGGCTTGACTTACCATAGTTAGAATGATCCGATTTAGGTCACATATGCGCCGTTTTGTTCGATAACGTGTTGCCATTTGGAAGGTAATATCATGATGCCTCTCTCATAGAAGCCCTTGTCCCTATTGGCAAAAAAATTGAGACAGTCGATTTTCATAAGCCTCTCTAGAAGCGAATTTTTCACCAGCAAACGTGTTCACCATGGACAGGAACAGATGGTAATCACTCGGTGCCAGGTCCGGACTATAAGGTGGATGCATAAGAACCTCCCAACCAAGCTCCCGGAGCTTCTGGCGAGTCACTATCGATGTGTGTGGCCTGGCGTTGTCCTGGTGGAACACATAGCCTCTCCTATTGGCCAAAGCTGGGCGCTTCTGGGCGATTGCTGCCTTCAGACGGTCCAATTGTTGACAGTATAGTTCCGAGTTAAGGGTTTGGCCGTAGGGGAGCAGCTCATAGTAGATAATTCCCTGCCAATCCCACCAAACACACAGCAAAACCTTCCTGGCCGTCAATCCTGGCCTGGGCACCGTTTGCGCCGGCGCACCGCGCTTCGACCACGACCGTTTTTGCGTGACGTTGTCGTAAGTGATCCACTTTTCATCACCAGTCACCAACCGCTTCAGAAATGGGTCGCTTTTGTTGCGATTCAGCAGCGATTCGCAGATGGAAATTCGGTCCATGAGGTTTTTTTGCGTTAACTCGTGTGGCACCCATACATCAAGCTTCTTTGTGTATCCAGCCTTATGCAAATGGTTCCACACGGTTTTTTGTGCAATGTTTAGCTCTTGGGCAATCGAAACAGTGCTTACATGACGGTCGGACGCGACAATGTCCATGATTTTATCGACATGTTCGACACTTGGCCTTCCAGTGCGTGGTACATCTTTGACGTCAAAATTACCGGAACGGAATCGACGAAACCAAAATTGCGCGTGATTGGCTGTTACAGTATCAGGACCATAAACAGTATTCACATTTGCAGCCGCCTGGCTTGCGTTTTCGCCTTTATCGAAGAAAAACTGTAAAATATAGCGTATTTTCTCTTTGCTAGTGTCCATTTTGACGCGCGCTCACACAACACTGAGTCAACTCATCACAACTATCTGAACAGTGTTTGTAGTACGCAATCTCATCGTTTGAACGCCATCTCGTTGAACCCGATCGGACTTATACAACGCTAGATACAGATCACTGAAGCCATCTATTGGCAAAATAATGGATTACTTTTTACTACTACACAAGATATATAAAGAGAGAGAGAAAAGGTACTTACATATCAAAATTCAAAGACAGGCGTACATGAACTTTACAATAACAAGTTCTAGTGCTGTTCTGTTTGTGAAGTTCCTGTACGCCTATCTTTGAATTAGGATGTGTAAATAACTTTTCTCTATCTATTTACCATCTTTTATATATAAGGCAAATTTATGATAAAAAGGAAGGAATTTATTTAAAGCATATTTGTTCCAATCCTACACTATCATTTCCACATTCTGCAACCCGACCCAGACACAAGATCAGTATTTCCCACCAAACCTAGATTCGTTTTTCAGCGCCCCCTAATCTTCGAAATATTTTGGCCCGTACGAATCCTTTCTCGCCACTACCCCAAACCGGCGCCCACATATGCAAGAGACACTGATATAAGACCTGTTCCATTTTCATAACTTCTTCCGGAGTCACTATACTGCTAGTGGCTGATACACCCTAAATTCCAAGGGTACATTCCACAGCTCTAATGTAATACACATCCTAACCTGCAAATTCTGTAATGGCTTTTCTGTGGAGGATACAGGTGGATCTTTCAACATTCGTGTTAAGAACCATCACCACTTTTGCACGATCAAAAAACCGGATGCCCCAGTCTCCTTACACACCCAGTCACACAGCACCAATTTTGATCTATCTTTCCTTGTTGCCATAATACACATTTCCGCCCTACAACCAGCACCTAATCACGCCGTCTATGGGAGGGGGCTTTGCGCGAAAATGAATCCTGGCCTTAACCTTCAATAAGTCTAAACCTCCTGTTTGCTCAACATTTTCAACACATTTCCCAGATGAACTTACACGCTTTACAGTTGTGAATTGTTCGAAATTCATGAAACGTACACATTATTCCGCAGTCAATAGTTCCAAGTTTGATGCGTCGTCCGCTACGTGGCGCAACTGTCTCTAGTCTTTTATTCATTCTACACGTGCCATTGTTTTCCTCTCTCCGCATTATTAAGAGCTAATAACGGGCTCGAAATATCGAAGAAGTCTATGTAAATTACAGTGTGTGTGTGTTCTCGTAAGGAACATATTAGGTGTGAGTAAATTCCTTCCTTTTATCGTAAATTTACCTTAAATTGCCCTTCCGGCTTTCATTTGTGTTAGTATATAAGATGATAAAATATGGTAGAAAAAATATGGTATGGTACGGTAAAAAGTATGGTATGGTAAAATATGGTAAAATGATGGCAGGCATGAGGCAACAGAGTGGCCAGTTTATGGAGGCGGGAAAATAACTAAAGGGGCTGGAGAAAACACCAAATGGAAAAATAGAAGAGGTAACTAGGAGTCGATGAGAGGATTCCTAAAGGAATAAGAGGGTAGCGAATCAGCAGAAAAGGGGATAATAATAACAATAATGAAGATGATGAAGGGAAATAAAATGGAAAATAAAAATATATAAGGATAGTGAAAATAAAAATAATAAAAACGGAAGGAAGGAGAGGAGGGAAGAGAAAGAAAAACAAAGGATGCACAGAATTATATGTAGCTAAGGTCGGGCTCGAGGTTGGCGGAAAGTATAGATATATACGTCTGCTCCCATCTCTTCCGAACTGTTGCTGGTTGATCATGATTGAGAATTTTCGGGATGCTGACACAGAAGGATTGGTCATAGGCGCGGCCGTGACGTGAAGTGTGTTCAGTTATGGGGGAGATGAGGACTTTGTGAATTGGAGGAGTAGCGATGGTTGTTGATGCGGATGATTAGAGGCATTTGGATTTCTCCAACGTAGAAGGCGGAAAATAGCTTACAGAGTAAAAGGTAAAGAAGGTTGAAGAAAATACAACTGCCCGAGTGCCAGATATAAAAAAGATAAAAAGGAAGCGATACTTACAGTAGTAATGTTTCAGTTGTAAACGCATTAAAAAAACACACAGAAGACGAACACATGCACAGAGACAAAAATAGTGATAGTGGTGGAACATAAAAGATAGATAGATATTATACGGACATCCATATATATTATTATGTTATACAAAATACGTCTATCAGTATTGAGAGTCAGAATTTTATTTATGGTGTAACACGATCCTTTGACAGACATGTCAATTCGTAAAGAGGTAATTGTGTGCTTGGACAAACGTGAAACTGGATTATCTAACATGTTGACCCTAGTTTTGAAATTCCTTTTGGTCATACCGATATATGTCAGAATAGTATATACTGAACCGGTAACTGATTTCGACAGTTTTTTTTCTTTTTTTTGTTGTTTAAAGTACGGAAAGGCAGAATGATGTAGTATTGGTTGAAACTCGTTTTAACTTGTGTGTGTTTTTTGGATAAATAGGTAATTTGGTATAATGAATGTTGTTTGGTTTTGGTTACAAAAAGTATAGTGGAAACCACCAGTGGTGGAAACAACCAGTAGTTTCATGGCATGGAAAATACAGTTAGGTTAGGTAAGGTTAAATAACATTATATTCAAACAGATAGTTTCTACAACAGTTGTTAAAAAGTTGTGGTTGGCACATTGGGCTCTAGCATCATACTTTACATATGTAAGGAAGGCTCGCTCATACCGATATAGCTATTCGTTGATGAACCAAATAGTGAAATACTTAATTAAAAGTTCCAACACCCAAATCTGTAACATTGAAATATGACTACTGCCTCAAAATTCATATATTGTACAATGTATACGTGTTGCACTGTACATTTCACAAATCCATTATCTGTTAAGAGTCCAGTAATATTTGTGTTACACCATCATCTTAGTATTAATATTTTATACCTCTAGTTCCACTCAGTCGACTCATGTATATTCAAATATCACTTTCATTTTAAAAAAATGATTTTAAATCTTTTAATTTGAAATTAACCAGCCTTTATAGCAACTAAGGTCTCCTTATGGCAAATAGTTTTTTAGTTATAGTGGAAGTCTACGTTCAGCTAATTCAATCTGAAGGTAATGCGTAAAAAACTTGGCATCTATTTGTTTTGAAAGAAGTTTTACTTCGTTTAATTGTGTGGTGTTGAGGAGTCCGTTGAGTTTTGGTTCCGGGCAATATTGGGAACTTTATTAATTGATTGGAAATCCCCTGAAACAACTTCAGTAAGCTATTAAGCCTGGTTTAAGACACCGTATGCTTTAAAACATTAAATCGAAATATCTTTATTGACAACAATAGAAATTTAAATTTAAAATTCTAAATAATGTAGATTTAAAACATGTTGAAACAAACAAACTGACATTAGTTATTTAATATAGAGACGAATCTTTGTAGCAACAATTCTGATATGTTGTACCATTAATATCACAATTTTAGAATTTATGTCGCATTTATTATTTTAAAATTCAGCACATTCTTTAAAATAAAATTATGATACTTGTAAACACTATATTTTTGGAAGTAAGGTGTATCAAATACAAAAATGAGTATATACCTTGATAAGGTACAAATTCTAGCTATTGTATTCCCTGAAATATAGAAATTAATGCAAAAATGGAAACACTTCATTTAACCTCATCCAGGAGCAATTGGATCTGGAACAACAATTTGAGCAAATTTTAATTAGTATAGGTTTCAAGATATACTTGCAAAAATACTAAATTGACTTCTAAGAAATCTATTTGGTTGTTATGGTTTCAGAAGGGATTTACTAGAGAAATAGAAACCGATCTTAGACGTTTGTTTGAAGATGAATTAACTTGGGACTATTTAGTGAAAACTTGACAAAACATTCCAAAATGAGAGGAGAAAAGAAGAGGATGAACTATGCAAAACGATATTGGGATTTGACATTAGAAAAAAAGTCTGATTGAACAGTGATTTGCAAGCAGTGATTTTCTGAGGAACTGTGACTGTAATCTTAATGACGAAATGATAATGAAAAAATGAACTATTGTTGAAAGATTATTTAACTTTACGAATTCAATCATTTTTTTTAGTGAAGATAATTAAAACAAATAAGACTTAATTGAAACTGAAATTTATATTAATTTCCATAATTTAATGTTATAATTTTTATCAGTTATGCATTTTATTGTGATATTCAAGTAATTTATATGTGTGACGAAATTTAAACTTTAATTGTAAAGATGAACTTTAAGTTAACTAAAAGAAACGGATCGAAACATGAATTTAGTGTTACGGAACTGTGTTACGTTAAAGGAAAATATTTTAATGTGGAATTGGAACTATTACAATTACAAGTTGAGTGATATTTATATTTCTAATGATAGGAATCTATCATTCACAGAGGAGGTGAGTTGATACAGAATGTTGAAATGAACAAATTGAATGAATAAAAAGTTTGTACGACTAAACATTAGAATTTGAATGATCACAAAAGGAAAGCAGAACAAATGACATGAAATACACCACTAATCTGACTTTGATTTTGAAAATGGAATATGTTGGATATCGTTAAAGAGTTATCGTTGTGTGTAAAGAATTAGTATGTGGTATCTTCTCAAGAGATATATTTATAAGTAATGTATGTTACAGAAATGTTACCACTGAGTTACGTATTTTAAACATACGATTTGAAAGGTAATATATATAGGATATGTTAATACTGATGCTGATAGTAAGAATTCATGGAACATTCTAGGATATTGTTGAAGTTTCTTGTTTACATTGTTTACCTTATGTAATCTATGCATATGGAATATATTTCCAGAAGAAATACTTTGATCTATGTCTAAATGTAACGGCCACTACATCAATCTACAATTAGTTATTGCAGAGAATATTCGATTCCAAATATATCATTCTTAATCTGTTTGAACGTAATCTAATGGAAACAAGTCGGCAGACTTGGAAACGTAATCTAAATGCGAACCCACATAAATATTAATTTCTTGAGTGATCAAATATTTTGTTGGATAACCCAAAAACTATACTGATCACTTGGTTAAAGGAAAATTTGCAACAAGACATTATCAATTCTTCTTTTAAGTTCGTTCTCCTGTCAGAAACAATCAGATTATACTTGGAAAAGAATCTCTGCATCAACACTCGAGAGTGGCAAATATATTGAACGTAACAAGTTGACAGCAAAAGACCTGTGGTTAACTTTTAAACTGTTTAACACTGATACAATGTCAACTTCCTTATCCTCACTGTTAAGAACTTCAACAACCTTGCTTTTAAATTCACGCTAAGCAACCAACAGATCATGAACATTTTCACCACAAAACACAGTCAATGATTTAAACAACAGTTCAGTTTTGTTGATGTCTACATCTTTATGAAGTGAAACGGTTTTTGGATCAAATAACTCGCAAAGCTTTTCGATAAAATACAACGATTTTTAAGTTAAATAATATTGCAAATGCGCTTTTTAGTTATTATTAGCAATAATTAGCATGAATTCCTTCCACTTTTTCGTTTTCATTCGCATTTATCGCAAGTAATGCCGAATTTCGCAAAAATTCGCGAGAATATAAACGTGATTTCTGGTTCTAAAACGAAAAGTTTGAGATTTCCTAAAATATATACGCATTATTTTTTTAACGTTTCGCATATATTACATTAGCAAAAAAGTTCGTCTCTAAATATAGATTATTTATTTTCTTCCCATTGTTAAGTGTCGAATTCGGGCTGCAAGTTGGAAATGTTGTATCTCCAAAACGAAGCGGAATTTCGCCCATATTTACAGGATATTTTTTTGTACTTGTTTCGATGTCAAAATTCACGTCCCGACAGTAATGTACTTTGTTCTGAATCACCATATATAGAGGTATTGATTTTTCCACACTATTTTCCATAATATTCGAGCTGTGGAAATTGAAGCTGGATGCTCGGGTTATACTATAATGCAAAACTTGCAATATGGAAGATTCTTCGAAAATGAAATTATAGTACCGCTTCAAAATTCACATCATTCCACGTAGTCTAAAAAATTCACCTTTACATCAATTAACTACCAAGTTATCTTCGTTCAAAATAGCGTTGAAGTGACTCACGTAGTGCATGAACTAAACTGTTGTTTGTTTCTTCTGTAAAGTTGAGAAACTTCCTCATAGCGAGTTTTGAATGAAGGGTGACGAATGCTCGCTAACTTTTTGTTCATGTTTCATACACACTCCACTTTCGCGCTTGACGATAACGTTTTTTTTGCTTCTACTTTCGATATTTTTCGTTTTGCTAATTCTTCTTCGTCTTGGACAACAGAATGATAAACAAACGCTTCTTGTTTCAGGTTACCAATCTATTCTCCGGCAATAAAGATTGCCAACCAGTATGTGGGTATATATATTCTTACTATATCTAATAACATCTTATAGCTAGTTTATATTAGAACCTGTGTTAATACTCATTTTTACAGTTTCAACCCATTTAATGTTTTGATTTTTCAATCGACGATGTAATATATTTTTTTTGACGTTCATAAACTTCAGGAAAAGAGGAAAATATTACTTTCTTCTTCACCATTATTATTACTTGGAGGAATGGAAGAGTGTTGTTATTGGTTTCAACAATAGGTAATTCGGTTGGTTATTCCAATTTTAACTTCCTCATAGAGAATTATTATTTAACGATGCTGGTGTTGCACAATATCAGGTGAGAAATTTTCTGGCATGTTCCATATTTCTAAAAAAAATATATGAAACACCTCCTAAAATTGGTGGAAGTAATTGTCTTGAAAATCCTCCTTTTTCTACAAGTTCCTTTTGCTTTATAAGTGGAACGAAAAAACGGCCGAAAAAAATTGTTAGAAATTGGAGTTTGAGTACCGTGTAAAAGTTGTACAATGTTATGTTTGTTCGCCGAAACACAGCCGGATAAAAAAAAAAAATCTAGCCAGGCCCCGGAGCCCGAGAAAATTTTTAGTTAGTAAACGGCCAAAATTGGCCATATTTGACATGGCTTCATTTCGTACCAATGCACAACTTTTTATAACTACTCGCACTCCAACATGTGGAAACTGTATCATATTTTTATTACTTGTTTTGCCCTTTAGTAGTACAGGGGACCAGTTTAATATTGTTTTAGTACGGCCATATTTGACATGACTTTATTTCGTACCAATACACAACTTTTGATGACTACTCGAACCCCAATATCTAAAAAGAAAGTCGATGTAATTGAGATTTTTGACTAGCGAAAAAACGTTCATTTTTAAAATATTATATTAACAGTCCCACATTGAACGAATATTGCTGGATCTGGTTTTTGAACGTTTCTTGCTTCTGTTAATACACGAGACATGATTGCACTACGAGTACATACGTATACAGTTTCTTTGGTGGTGAAGTTATTACCGACGTGTTCACTCATCTGTATACTGTACAGAATGCAACATCTATGAAAAATTATATCTAGAAGTACTTTTGTACACAACAAAATCCAGAGCCGCGGTGGCTCAATGGTACAGCGCCCACCTTTGGTGCTACGGGTCGTCGATTCGATTACAGCTCATGCCATGTGCGCTTTGTGGTAGATAAACACCGTGTACGTGGGTTTTCTCGGAGTTCTCCCGTTTCCTCTCACTTTCTTGAATCCATCAATTGAGGCTATCTACGTAAAAACTCTGTTTTGAGAAAAACGTGAATAAATATTTGTCTTTCAGTTTTCTCCGGTGTCTATTTGTACAGCATATTGTAGTGTTTATTGTTAGTTACAATATTGTATTCAGATAGAATAACACTGACATAGCTCAATTATGGAAGAAACAAAAACTTGTGGCGTAGTGTTATGAGCCCTTTTTACGCATAACCTTTTGGGGCACTAAAATATAATAAATAAGACTGCAATACTGTATTTGAAATCTAGTAGTAACAGAAAAGATTGGCATTGTTGTGGAATTGAATTGAAAAAAACAAAAAACATTATTACCTTTATCACAAAAAAAATCTTGTATAATAGCAAATGTTGAAATTAACACAGAAAAATTGACAGCCGCCGTGACCGGACTCGCACTCGGATTTCCCATTTGCCGATCGAGTATGCTATCCGTTACTCTCATTGAATTTAGAACGTTCCTCTCGCCTCAACACTGTCCCTGCTCCTCATTGCTGGTTACGAGGCCTCTAGTGGACTACTGAATTGGAATTCTTTTTTCTGTCATACTCAGTAAAACAATAGCAATAACTATAGTCGTCATTAAACACATTTTGTTAAAACAGTACAGCCGTCCATTTTGAAGATATCCTACTGAAAATTCACCATAATATTCTAGATAAACTGGCGGATGAAACTACGCATTCTGCGTAAAAAGGCACGGGCCTATGTGCTCTTTTTTTGTCCACCACCTCAATTCATCTTATCATCCATCCGGCCTGAGCCAAAGTTGAATAAGCCCTTAAAATTTAAATTCAAAATCCAAATTCAACAACAAAAGCCAATTCAATTCATAAAAATGATTGGGTAAAATAGATTGGTGTAAAATATCAGAAAAATGTTCACTTTGTAATGTTGTTTGGGCTTCCTATTGAAGCCCGAGTTTCCAGATTTCACGCACTCGACCACAGAAGACGGATTAGCACAAAAAAAGAAAACAGATCCCAAGATCTCAACTAACAAAAGAATACCTCTTCCAAAACGGCTTAATACGCAACCTGTTGGTGGAGTAAAAGAAATGCTAGAGAACTCAGTAATACACTTCAAATACGCACACACAAGTGCATTGAAAGGTGACCTTGAATTCTGTTGCTCAAATGATGGAGCCGAGGCAAGGAAATTATTTTCTATAAATTTATTATAAAACGAAATAGTGCTTGTGTATGAAATAATATAATACAAGTGCAAAAAGGAAAAAAAATGACTTGCATCGCTTTTATGAAATTGAATGGGTAGCTTCTCGTGTTCTCAACTAGATAATTGATTGAACGGGTAGCCCAACTGACTCGCAACCTGAAAACAAATCAACACGTGCTCCCAAATTTAACATTACTTTTCTCGATTCTGTGAAACACAAAAACATCACTCGCGAAAAGAATACAATTACACACTGAAAAAATATACACGTTGTACACACCAAAAATACTAAATTCTAACAGATGCACATACAAAATACCTGGGATCCGATTCGTGGCCTGGCGTGTGAGTTTCCTGACTTAGATTCCAATTTGTCTACACAGGTGACTCGAGAAATGGAGGAGCAGGAAAACTACCAGACTAATCCATAATAAAACAAAACAAGCCTTCCGACTTCCTTCAGTCCCGAACTGGAATTCCTCTGAATAAAATACTAACTCCTCACACATCCAGCTCACGTTTCGATCCAATCATATACGGTGAATAATCAGTTACATAACATGTGTATTACACACCTACGATAGCGACGAACTGAAGCTTGAGCTTCAGCTGTCCTCTCCGAAACCCTTGGAGATATCTGATTGGCTTATTCCAAGCCCAATCAGATCAAAGCATTTCAAATTCATTTCAAATACAGCAAATACATTTACATAAAAGTCACCAGATTTGGGGGGGAAAAAACTCCTTATAAAAATAGGCAAAAAAAAAGCACCAAATCACACTTCATATCATTACAACTTTCACAATCGTTTTATATGTACAGGGTGTAAAGAAAAGATGGTTACAAATTTTGGGAGGTGAATCCTGACATCGAAACAAAAAAGTAAATTCATATATACATGAGTCTAATTCTGCTTCATTTTCGAGATACAGCGTTTACAATTTGACGCCCAAAAGAGACTCCTTGCAATGGTAAAAGACAATTAATCTTAAGCCATGCACTAACATATAATTTCGTAAGGTGATTTGCATCAACGCAGTAAATATTAGGAGTTCAGTGATACCACTGGGTTGTCAATGTTGACAACCTGGTATATCGTTATTTTCTTAATGGCACTACGTCAGTTTATTCGTATTGTGGTGGTTAACATAATATGTGAAGCACTTGCTCCTTCTTTTGAAGAAACATGAATACTTTCCATGCTTAACCTTCTATAATATTCACAGTTTGTAGCACTGCGTTTTGAGCTTGACATATGTTTATCATTACTAGATGATACCACATCTAATAAACTGACGTAGTGTCATTTAATAAAAAGATATACCAAGCTGGGAGCACTGATCACTCAATGGCCTCACTTCTTAACTACTAATATCCATTCTATTGATGCAAATCACCTTCCGAAAACTGAATTTTATTTTAGTTCATCGTTTAAGATTTATAGGGAATTATTGTTTTTATAATTCCAAGGAGTCGATTTTGGGTTCCAAGCTGCAAACCCTGTACCTCGAAAACGAAGCAGAATTTGACCCATGTATATATTTTTGGTTTTGATATCAGGATTCACCTCCCGAAGTTTGTAACTTTCTATTCTTTACACCCTATTATATTTCACAGCCATATTCAATCCACTACTGGATGAGGCGTCTCCCGGAGGAAGCAGTTGGTCTACTGCTCTTACGCTGACCAGGCGTGTTGGGAGAGGAGAGTCGAAGCTCTCAACTGTGATCGTCACTGTCTTTTATCCACAGCATCTCCCCAATTGCGTCACGATGCTGGGTGGGCACCGTTCCAGAACCTCTCGCTTTGGGAAAAAATCCCCTTGGCAGATCCAGGAATCGAACCTGGGATCCCACAATCATCAGTGATCGACGGTAACTACTAGACCAGCAGGGAGGTCATATATATATATAGATGTACATCTCCATCCTTTCCGCCAACCATGAACCCGCCTCAAATGTATGTAACTTCCTGCAGCGCAGTATATTCTTCTTCCATTGTCTTCTTCGTTCCGTCTGTAGTTGCATTTTCATCCTATTTTTCTATATAGTGTTTCTTTATTTTCCCTTTTCCCTTCATCTTTATTAATATTATTCCCCCCTCTTATTCCTTCAGGAAGCCCCTTACGTAGTCCTAGTAACCTTCGCCCTCTCTTCTCCATTTGATGTTTTCTCCTATCCATTAGTCATTTTCCCACCTCCATAACCTAGCCACATTGTTACACAGAATCAGTTGGCAAAATGGCATATGCTTAACACAAATGCCGCACCTGTTCGCTCTGTCTATTTCCTCTCCTACGGTTGAAAACTCTTTTGCGAAACATTGCCGCCTTTCCATTGTGTTTGTGAAGATTTTGTACGCTTGCCTCAGTATTCTGCTATGTAAGTATCCTTTCTCCTACCTTTTTACAATCTTATATATATAATAATAATATAATAATACACAGCCATATTCAATCCACTACTGGATGAGGCCTTTCCCGGAGGGAGGAGGTGGTCTACTGCTCCCACGCTGACCAGACGTGTTGCGAGAGGAGAGCCGAAGCCCTCAACTGTGATCGCTACCTCTTTATTCAGGTAGCTCCCCAATTGTCCTCACGACGCTGGGTGGACGCCGCACAGGCAACACCATCTGGAGTACTGAAACGGTCACCCATCCAAACACTGACCAGACCCAGAGCTGCTTGACTTCGGTGATCTTACGGGAACCGGTAGACCAGCTCGGCTAGGGCGTTGCCGTCTTATATTATAAGGGTTAAAAGCAAAACTTGTAGTTGCACCTGCCCAACTTGTTCCAATATCGAAGAAATATTCCCAAAATTTGGCTAAATTTAGACGAAATTTAGAGGTCGCTACCAAAGTTTGAAACATTATGTTTCCTTTATATCAAGCATAGTACAAGATAGATCGTATATAGTATCTACAGCTTACAGTTGGTATTTTCCGTTCTATAATATCACAAGAAGAATATAACAATAGACATAGAGTAGAACATTACGTGCTATTGGCAAGTCCTTTAGTCTGGATATCTTTTCCATTGACCACTGAGAACCTGCAGAAAAAAGTTGGGTTTAGTACTAAATCTTGATTTGCAACTTATTGTATTTTTCGATCAAGGCAACTTCGCGTTTTTCCTTATTGTTGATATATTTCATGGATCAGATGCACTTTTCCGTGGAAATGTAGTTCGCATCAGAAGTCTATTGTGTAAATTTCGAGTCAAGACCTAGTATTGTCGAAAACCAAGTACCGGGCGTCCGTGGAAGAGCGCTAGCTTAGTATTCGGAAGGTCGTGGATTCAATCCCATCGACCAACCATCCTGACTGAGGTTTTCCCACAGCCACAAGACAAATCACGGGATGGTACATTAATCTTAAACCTTGGCCGATAGCTTCTCCCGTTAAGTCCAACTGTCGGCTCCTGTCCAAAAAATAAATCTCAGGAACCACAAGGAGTAAAGAAGTTGTTGAGGTTTCGTTGGAATGATCTTGGCTAAACTAGTTCAGAACCGCTGAAACCGTCTTGATTGGTGTACTGGGTCAGTGTTGACAACTCTTTTTTTTTTAAAAAAAATCAATTTTTCAAATTACTTCCATTCGTTCAACCTATACACACCAAACTTGATTATTTGATACAATACCAAAATACTGTGGGTAACCCTGTCAAAAAGCACCCTAGTTCTAAGTGTAGCCAACTCATTTCCTATAAAATTGTTTTATTCCGTCAAGTTTGGCATAGCATAATTCAATTATAGAAAGCTATTGTGGATATCTCCGTCCCCAAGCACAGCAGTTCAGAGTGTTTCCAACATATTCTCTATAAAATTCAAATTTCCATTACGTTAGACGTAGCATCAAACTTGGCATAAACTTTCAACGCAATAGAAACATTCTGTGGGTGTCCCCATCCTAAATCACCTAATTATCAGTGTTGCAAACTTATTTAAAAATATATTTATAATTGGTTTCATTCAGTTGAAAGTATCCGTATAAAACTAGACACAATAGAAAAATACTGTGGGTGGCACCGTGTTGAAACACCCCTGTTATCAGTGTTGCAAACCTATATTTTAATAGAAAATCAGTTCAAATTCTTTTCATGTCGTTCTGTTATTAAACTGTTTCTGTTTGTTATTAAAGTATCTATATATCAGCCTTGTCAGAAAGTTCGATCAATATTATAGTCTAAACATGACTGATGAGAGTACTTCATGGTATATAATTTTAGTCTTGAGTTATGAAATGCCTATTTATATTAGTTTTGGGAAGAAATGACATTTTTACATTAATATATTTTGTTTATGGGTGTTTATCATGTTTGCGTTTGCGGGTGTTTATCGTCACACTGCTCCCATGAATATTATGTGGATGTGTGAGTTATCATATATGTTGCTAAACCACATTTCCGATAGAATGAATTACCAGATACTCCACAACAAAACGATTTCTGGCCTGTGTGCGTTAGCAAATGGTTGCTCAAATTTCTCCTTCGTCCGAATGACTTACCACACTATTCACACGCGTAAGATTTTATACTTGAGCGATTTCAGATTACTTTTCTCATAAAATGACTTACCACACAGTTCACATACATACGATTTTTGACCTGTATGGGTTATTAACTGATGGATTAAGGTTTCTCTAAGTCTAAACACACTGTTCACATCAAACACTTTTGTGTCTGTGTGAATTTTCATATGATTTACAAATTTCTCTCTCTGATAAAATGACTTACCACACTGTTCATAGTAAATAACAAAGTTTTTCCTAGGTGAGTTAGCACATGACTGACTGTGTTTACGTCCAAAAGACTTACCTTGTGTGAATTACTTGTTGGTTTTTAAATTAGTTTTCTAATAAAATAACTTACCGCACTGTTCAAATGTGAATGATCTTTTACCTATGTGCATCATAAAATGAAAATTTAAATAGCCTTTTTTGCCCAAATCATTTACCACACTGTTCACATCTATAAGATTTTATACCACTATGAGTTCTCATATGGTTGTATAAATATCGTAATGATCTTGTAGTGTAGTACTGTTAGTGAAAGGATCGTATACGACGTGATAGCACAGTTCTTATATATACGATTAATTCAGGTAGAGTCCATATGACCTAGGAACGATTATTATTGTGGTTATATTATGAAATAATAGAGCAACAGCCGGCCGGGTGGTCGAGCGGTCTGCGGCGGTAGACTATCGACTCAACGGTCCCGGGTTCGAGTCCCGGCAGGGGCATGGGTGTGGATTTTAACACTTAACAGCTAAAGGCAAATCGTGACGGGCCGAAGTCCAAAGTTACTAAACTGGCCCATATATAAAAATAAAAGTTTAAAAATAGAGCAACACACTTATTGACGTTTTAACCGACACCAAGTTTTATTATAAAAATTCCAATAACTATATAACATACAACAACTTTACAGATATTAAAAAGAGTGTCCCGAACACGAGCTTTTGTATTGACTTTTTACTTGTGGTTCACCTGTACTGTAATGATTATCTTCGACTTGGGATTTCGGAGTGGAAAGAGTTTAGCTCACCGATACTAACTCCAGTTCAAGTTAGAAGGATGAGGTATACCGACTCCAGTCCAATTCGGGGGTTAGAAAGGATCCTGACACCAGTCCAAGTCAGGGAGGAAGAGGTGACCACTATTCGAAGCGAGTAAGTTCTTAGGCTCTTGACAGGCCTTTTATATCCCATTTTGGTAGGCGTATTTCCAATGTTTCCAAGCTTTACTGCTTGGTGTTAGTGTCGTCTGCTTCCTGGGTCGCTTACGCAGCATTATGTAATTCTTGCCACTCGTGGATTGTTTTTATTATGGTTGTGTTGACACACTAACCCAATAATCCACTTCGCATTACTATATCTTCTCACACGAAATCACTTACCACACATTTAATATGGATATGCTTTTAATTCTGAATGTAATTTGAGATAACATTGTAAATACTTTTTCTTGCAAAAGGACTTAAGACACTGTTCAAAAGTATAAGGTTTTACATCTGAATGTATTTCCAAATGACGTCGTAAATATTTCTTACTACCTTGCTTTGGCGTCGTCCATCTCTAATAAAATATGTTCTATTATTAATGATGTTCACGTTGTGTTTAAGAGTTTCTTCTGAGTTAAGCAATTCCGTAGTTTACGCCCAATGCCACTTAAATGTCCTCTTGCTGCTCCTAACAGGTAGTCCCGCAACTGACTGACGGGATTAATACGCAAGATTTGCTGAAAACTTCAGAAATATGTTGAACATGTGAGAGTTTCCTGTTTCATATATTGCCAATTCGCAGGCAACCAAAATGCTGATTTTTACATCTAGGAACAGGACACGAAAATAAAATACGCAAAATGAAATGAAAATGCAAAACCATTCAACATTATAACGTGAAAAGGAATAACACAGAAACGAAATGCAAAAATGATAATTCGAAACTACTCTTCATTCAAGAAATTCGAACCTAGATTGCTTTTGTAGTTCAGACGAGTGCAAATCTATGCTAAAGACAGAGCCATCTAGTAACAAATTGTCTAAAGTTGTTTGAGGAACGCGAGGGAAAGAACGAGTTGTGAGCTTCCGCTCCTCGTTGTAAAATGCGTTTGCTGGGTTAGACTGGGTTACTGTGTATTATCGTTGTTTTTTCTGCTGCCTTAAATTGACTTTTCATCAATAAAAAAATAATACATGATTGACCGTAATACAGAAGTCACTAAGACCAATTTGAATTTTCCTAAAGACTTCGAAACATTATCGAGTTTAAAACTGTTAATTTAAAGGTGATATGGGTGATTTTCTATGTGTGTTCAAGTATTATTCGCTAAAAAAAAGAAAGTAAAGAGAAATCCGTGGATTCGATTTTATAACCTTCTGCGTAGAACGCTAACTCGCTAACCACTACACCATGGTAAATGTAGTGAAAGTGTTTTTTCTCATTTTAGTTACCAGCTGATTTTTACGTACTGAGTATGTTTCTGTTTTATTATTATCGAATAGGATTGTCTTTTCTCTATATTATCTTTTATTACTATGTCTGGTATGTATGAGAAGCATTCTGGAATATACAAACAAAACACATTTATCAAAGAATCTGAGTAGAAGGAATTGAAAGTGTCCATGTGCATTGCAAAATTTTTCATAGTTGGAAAATTCGATTCCGGCGTCCCCCAAAAACTGGGATTTACTTTCTTGAAAGATAATACTGTCCTACGAGAGGAAGTTTTTCCGCAATAATTATGATTCGATCTTGGTTCACAAGAAATAAGAATTATCACATGAATTCGTCTTTTTCACAAGTGACGTGCGCAATCTGAAAAACTATTAGTGATGTGAAAGTTAACACAAGATCCTTTCGAAGAAGTGTTTTTAAATTTTGTAATTTAAAAACATCTTGTAATTCCTTGTTTTGTTTTCAAATCATCTTTGTGTATTTGATATATAACTGATCTACGTCAGCCAATAAGTGTCGATATTAATTGTTTATTTATGTTTGCTCTACTAAAAGCCCAGTTTGTCAAGAAGGTGTTCATCACCCAACTTCTAGGTCATTTATCACCATTATAACGAGGGACCCTATCTATTTGTATTTATGTTCGCTTATCTAAAATTGTTAGCAATTGTCTGTTTAATGGTGAAATTGTATGCTTTTAGATAACAGGATATGTTAATTGGCTTCTCAAAATACTTTGATGGTTGTAATTATTTCAAAGATATCAAAATATCTGAATGATAGATTTATCACTTTAGTTCTTGTGTATTAATTTTTTTGAAAACTACTTATTCGAAATATTAGTAATTTTGATATATGTAATGAAGAACTAATGATCTTTTCAGCAAATGTTAAGTAAATCTGTACTTCACGGTGGTAAGAATACAAATTGTAAATAAATGAAGTCCATTCTTGAATTTATTGAATTTCAATTTATCCTTTTGAACTTAGGTAATAGTATTTATAAGTGTAGCAATCTTGTGTTTCATTTTCTTTATAGTTTCTCCGATCGTCACCCCCTGACACGAAAACTACCCTCGAGAGACAGAGAGATAAAATAACCGTAATTTTTAACGGATTGAAACCAAACTTGGCACAAAAATTGGTTGTCTAAATATCTTGATCGGAAGAAAAGTTTCAAAACAGTGTCCATTTGAACTTTTAAAGAATTATGAACCAATCGGAACAAACCTTGGTACAAAAATAGGTATTTACAATAACTTAGTTTTGTGTGAAAATCAACATGATCGAATAAACTTTCAAAATGGCAGCCGTTTGAAATTTTAAATGTATCTTCTCGTGCACCCCTGTGCTAAAATGTGTATTTCTATGTGAAAAAGAATAAATGAAAGGGGGTTCCTAACGAACGACTGGGAGCTTCCAGATCTGAAAACAAAAGCCTAATATTAAACTTTAAGAATCTTTAGTCTTATGATGGAGATTATAGTTACAATAATAATAGAGTTTATCATGCAATGTATGCGCACCTATTTTAATTGTTATAAGCTTGTGGAGTAAAGTATCGCGTCAGAAAGGTCGAGGACAGAAAGGCCCAAGACAGAACGGCTCCGCGTCAAAAAGGCTTGAGTCAAAAGTCATTCGCTCTCATCGCCTTCGTCCTTTCGGTAGTCGCTCTTTTTGTCATTGGCCTTTTTTGTCATTCGCCCTTCTTGTCATTCGCCTTTTTGGCCATTTACTCTGCTTGTCATTCGCTCTTTTTGGCATTCACTCTTTTGGTAAACGCTCTTTTTGTCATTCGCTCTTTTGACATTCGCCCTTTCGGTAGTCGTCTTTTAGCATTCTTCCTTTCTGTAGTCGCTTATTTTATCATTCGCTTTTTTAGTTGGTCGCTCAGTTTGTAAGTCGGTCTTTGTGTTAGTCGCCCTATTTGTAGTCGCTCTTTTGTCGTTCTTTCTTCTTACATTCGATCTTGTGTCATGCTAACTTTTGGAACTAATAGAAGCCTTTACAATACTTTCGGATATTAAGTTAGGGATAGATAATATTTTTTACATTATAGCCTTATGTTATACAATGAAAAAAATGGCCGATATTTTGGCAATGAAAGTCAAATTAAAATCGGAGCTCAGTCCCAGTGAATAAAAAAATTAAGTAAATTTATGAAAAAAAAAATGGATAGACACTATTTACCCTGTATATCTGGAAAATGCGTTGCTTGTCTCATCGTTGGTAAGTTTCATAAATCTATCGCAATTCGTTCACTATCAAGACAAACGCGTATTGATTCTCCTTCGTACAATACCTCTAAATATTTGGAAATACCTTACAATTATCGTTTATATCTGGTGTAGTAAAAGGTAATCCATTATTTTGCCAATAGATGGCTTCAGTGATCTGTAGCTCGCGTTGTATAAGTCTGATCGGGTTCAACGAGATGGCGTTCAAACGATGAGATTGCGTACTACAAACACTGTTCAGATAGTTGTGATGAGTTGACTCAGTGTTGTATGAGCGCTCGTCAAAATGGACACTAGCAAAGAGAAAATACGCTATATTTTACAGTTTTTCTTCGATAAAGGCGAAAACGCAAGCCAAGCGGCTGCAAATGTGAATAGTGTTTATGGTCCTGATACTGTAACAGCCAGTCACGCGCAATTTTGGTTTCGTCGATTCCGTTCCGGTAATTTTGACGTCAAAGATGTACCACGCACTGGAAGGCCACGTGTCGAAAATGTCGATAAAATCATGGACATTGTCGCGTCCGACCGTCATGTAAGCACTGTTTCGATTGCCCAAGAGCTAAACATTGCACAAAAAACCGTGTGGAACCATTTGCATAAGGCTGGATACACAAAGAAGCTTGATGTATGGGTGCCACACGAGTTAACGCAAAAAAACCTCATGGACCGAATTTCCATCTGCGAATCGCTGCTGAATCGCAACAAAAGCGACCCATTTCTGAAGCGGTTGGTGACTGGTGATAAAAATTGGATCACTTACGACAACGTCACGCGAACAAAACGGCGCATATGTGACCTAAATCGGATCATTCTAACTATGGTAAGTCAAGCCTTCAATGTCATGCAAAAATAATGGATTACTTTTTACTACACCAGATATATATTAAACGAAACTTGAGAATTTATATGTAGTATAGTTTCAAATATACTTATTGATCAATCAAGTTTAAAACAATTATACTTAATATACAGTTCGGATTATGAATGTTATGGTAAAATAGTCAACAAATTTTAGGACCTGAATACAGACAATATTTGGAATAAGTAGATACTCAATGGAGCCATTACAAAATAAACAAATGTGGCTGTTTTCTCGTGATGTTATAAATACAACACTTAAATTATTTTGATGATGTAAATAGCCTTAAATAATAATCAACGCAGGTAATAATATCGTTTATAATATAAAATGTAGAATTACAAACTGTGAAAAACAAAATATATCAATTTGTATCAATTGTTGCGTAAATCTTCCGTAAGCCTTGACGCTGTATAACCTCAGAAAGAATGTGATTTTCTTGTATAGAACTCCACCTTTCCTACTAGAAGCAAGTTCCTTTGGTTAACTATTATGTGCAAACAAGTGTATTTATATTTTATTATGAAATTGACTCAATCATTCTGTGATGTTATAAATGGTTATATTATGCTCGTGGAAATTTTGATAAATATCTACACGCTATTTACTAAGGACAACCATCGTTTTATTATTTTGTTAATACACTTCTCGCCATTATAAAATGTAACACCAAGGAGAGAAGATAGCAGCCCGTATTAGGCAGGTAGATACCGTAAGGCACATGTAGCTAATGAATAAATTTACACTTTGTCCGATGCGTGGCAATCTCGAGATAGCGGAACCTAACTGCCAAAGGTCTGTAGCCTATGGGACCACCATTGGCATTCAGAACGGATGCGTCACGGCGAGTGTCCGTCAGTCAGTATGAGACACGAACGGACATGGAATCCAATGGTACCCCAAACCATAACACCCGGTGCCGGGCGACTTGACAATGTAAAACGCAGGCGTCGCCCAGCCTACTGGTACGGTACAAATATATACGGATTTGGCCATCATGATGCTGAAGACAGAAGCGGGATTCCTGAAACGAAGATGTTCTGCTATTCGGCTATCCATACGCGACGTTCACGACACCATTGTAGTCGCTCATACCTATGCTGTGCAGTCAGCGGAATCCGCAGCAGTGGGCGACGTGCAAATATGCCTCGCTCTGCCACACGACCTAAAACTGTTCGTGGGGCCAGTGTTCGGGATGAAGTTGTTCGATTAGCCAGACATACGCACAAGCTGTCTGTCCTCGTGGCACGTGGTATGGTGCAGTCGTTGGAATCTGACATTCCATTGCGTAGTGGCTTCGTGGAACCATCGAGTACTGGAGGCGCAGTCCCTTCAATAAGGGCACCAATGTCGCGGAAGGATAAACTTCACTCGCGATGCCACAATTCTTCCACGATCAAAGCTGGAAACCTGCTGGTAGGTCTGCCGCATTTCATGACGAGGCATCTTTCGATCACACTCACGTTACTCCAACAGTCGTCTACCACTGCACTTTGGCATTGTGACATGTTTCGATTGCTGTTATTATATTGCATACCTGGCGCCTCTGATGCGTCACTGGGCTGCCCCGCTAATCAGTTCTTTAGCTTTTCATGCTCTACATATTCTGCAAATTTTGCATTAATCTAATTTCTCCTTCTCTGTGGCATTTTTAATGGTGAGCAGTACATATTGTTTTGACCAGCTACTGATACCATCTAGAACTTTCAATAAATAGTTTTTTGTGGCGATGAATGAACATGACTTTTAAAGTTTAAAAAAATCATATCATATATAACACAAATTATTGAAACATTTGTGATTCAACAGACAAGTTTTACTTACATATGCCAAACATATATTTAGTTATCGTTAGTATTAGTTATGATTATGTTACTTCTTGTGTATTACATCATAAACTATCTATTAGACGTCGGTCTGAGTTAGCGTGTTTGATCCAGAAATTCAGGGATTATAAAATGTTCGTATATCTGTAGCAAAGCCTAGATTAACTGCACCTTCAAAGTTAATTACGAAACATCATTACCAGAGAGGTGTTGAACCTCGCGAGGTCAAATCTCGGTCTCATTTGACCTTGATCTCAAACAGTGAGGTCGAGGTTAAAATTCGATCGCGAGGTCAAGGTTGAAGTCCAGTTGTGAGGTCGAGGTTGAGCGAAATCGGGTCCAAACGTACACCGTATGCAAGACTTACCAAAGCATAGGAAAAGTATATCTTTGGACTTTGCCAGCAATATTATGCGGTTAGTTGTTGCACATTTGCCAAGTGTTAACTAGGAACTTTGGTGAAAACATTCGATTTTTTTTTTAAATTTGACATTAGAACTTTGCTCCACACTTTTCCTTCTCCGTCGCACGTTTATGAAAGAGTGATGCAATTGTCTTTGTTGTATGGGACGAGAGGGTTTTCTTTTCTGACAGTTTTGACCCTTCTTAACTTGGTTACCACTTCGAAATTCGAAATGAAATTAATGCCACTATTACAATGCTTGTACGAGAGCTTGCACAAACAACGTTAGTAAGTCTCATTTAACGGATACTTGACCTTGAGATATGCAGAAATGCAAGTGAATTAAAGTAAATTGTAGTCTGATTACAAGCAAAGATGCTTTTTTTATTACCTTTGCCATCTTTGGCTCCGGCCGTGACAAGCTAGGGTAAAGATGTTGGAAGGAAGTCTACAAGACTCTAGTTTCAAGGTACCGTTCCGGCATTCCTGATGTGACTAAGGAAATAAGAAGCTTCAGTCTTTATGTCTTATCGATGGAAGCAAAAGTGAAACCAGGATCTTTTGAACGGGAAACCGATGCTCAAACGATTGAGCTATTGCCACTTCGTCTGATTACACGTAAACCAATAGACGACTTACAGTATTATGTCTGAGAGTTGTAAACCGTGCTTGATTTATAGTGGGATATGGTAGGAATTTCCCCCTTTTCTGTGTTTCCCTACCATACCTCAGTTTTCCAAAATGTTCACCAATTTATGTATGAACAAGCGTAATATTCTATTGTCTGCAAAATTATTTCCCCTCCGGAAATTGATCAAGTTTGGCACTAGCTAAAGTGCCTGCTTTCAGACATAAGAGGATTTATAACACGAGTACAAGCTACAAAAATTTTGTAAACTCTTGTAAATGGGAATTCTACAACGTCACTCCAGGTAAAAGGTAGTGCAGATAGAAACTGATGGGAGATAGGAAATTGTAATGGTGCCATAACTATGATCAAAAGATTTTAAATAATATAATATGGTTCCTTCACTATGTATTGTAAAATTTAACGATTTCATGCAGAATGACCCTTACCTCTGTAGTTCTAAAATATTTTAAGGAAACTGTTTCAGAAGTTTGAAGGAAAGCAGGAGGAAATCATTTTTCGTGTTTTTAAAGGGTAAAACGTATAAAAAGCAACAAACAAGTAATTTAGCGTAAGAGGCTTCTGTATTTGATAATAAAGTAAAATTATCAGAGCATGCTGAGATATAACACATTTTGAGTTACTAAACTTTTATAAATTTTATTTAGAAATCTAAAATCGTGTAAATTGTCGCACGAACAAAAGATTTAAACTCAGAATACTGCACAAACAAGAAATTCCTATCTCTTTGTAAATAAAGTGCCATAAGAAGATTGGCATTCATGAACCATTTCTTTTCTTTTGGCAACATAGTTCTTACGGCAACTTTCTCCTCGTTTTACTTTTTACCTTACGGTATATAGAACAAAGCCTAAAAGTTTTTACGTAAGGGAATAAATTATTTTCTTTAATATCTTGCCATTTTGTTCACAATGTCATTTCTGCTGAAAATATAATGGATCTTAATCTACCATTGATGAAGATCATACCCTAGCACATCTGATGTTATTTATGTAAATTTAGTTTGAATTTGTTACCTCATATTAGGCGTGTTAAACTCACGCCCATGTGTGGGTTGTATCTCCTTATACATAAAACGTTATGGTCACAGAGCATGACAAAAAATTATGAATGTATAACAAGCGAATGGTCTAATAAATGATAATTGAGAATATTGCTAATTTGTATATTCATATTTATAATCTAGTAAAATTTATTAATTACCAATCTTCACATATAAGGCTTCTCGTCCTGAAGTTGATTAACCCTTCGACCCACGTAACTTCAAAATAACAAACTTATAGGGAAAGTGACGAAATGAGGAGGTTGGTTAGAACGCAGAGGTGTGTCCCACCAGCTCAGACCGATGGTCCCTATCAACCAGGTGGGAATTGAATTATTTACTGGATGCACCACACAGGCAGTTGCGTCAGTTGTAGTGGTGATTTCATGAATAGCGTGTCTCCGTGTGAAGTTTGTTTAAAAAAGTAGGATTTGTCTACACTTCGATTTATTTTAACATCAAGTTTATTGCTGGATTGTGGATTTATTAAACTAGGACTGCAAAATATGGGTACCTCACCTTGTTTTACAGTTATTTAGGTGTACTATAGAAGTAGTTTTTTCATCTTGTGCAGCTTGCTGAGAATAGCAATCTTGAAATCAAAATTTGGGCAGTTGGACAAAATGAAGAGGTTAAAATTAATTGGGTAAAATTGGACGCGCTGTTTGTATCGAGATCGTAAGCAGGTTGTTTCTGAAACAACTGTTTTAACGATAGAAGAAGGAATTGTTTTGGAAATGTTCAAAATTATGTTGCAACTCTTGTATAACTTATTCATCTACCTTTCAGTGACTTATTTATTGGGACTATTTTCTCCTCTATTATCATCTTTTATCAGTTTCTGCACTCATAATGTTTATGTTAATGATTTTAGATGTGTGACGAAATTTACTATTTATTTAAATGACTACGCCATTTTATCAAACCTGCTGGGCAAAACGGTGGAAACATTTTTGGAACAGGCAATTTTCAGATGAAACGAAAATAGTACTAAAATATTTAACTATACCTCTGGAAGAAAGAAAGTTTTATTTCAGCTGAAAAGCAATCTCGTTAGTTGCTTACTACGCACATTATAGTCGGTTAAATCTACACCTGCCTAGATCGGTTAATTTAATCGGTTAAATCTACAGTGTTCAACTTTCTCCTGCACATAAACGGAAGAGGCAAACAATTTACAGATTCAAGTGCAGATTTAATTTAGTACGTCTGGTACGTAAAAAAATACTGAACTTCTTGATTACAATATGCCACTTCCAGGGTTTCTAGATTATATTAAAAGAAAACTTTTC
>JAGDQP010000299.1:134324-153771 GCA_022664845.1 Lepisma saccharinum
ATATGCCACTTCCAGGGTTTCTAGATTATATTAAAAGAAAACTTTTCAGATAGGGAGCCACCTCAAAATCTGTGTAGAACACCAAAATGGCGTCCACTCAAGATAGCCGCCAACGACTTCTTAAAATTCACTGTATCTCAGATCATATTCTTCCGATTTCATTTTTTTTTGTTTGAAAGCTTATGAAAAATGGGAACTTTTTTGTAATTACACATTGTTTCCTAAATCTTAGGGTTTCAACAACTTTTTTAAACTCGAAATGTCACTTTTCGACCTCAGTAGACAATGAACAACCATTGTATCAGCTTTCCATTGATGTCAAGAAAGTTCCACTTTGTGGATAATGGTGATACGTTTTCTCATGCATAAGCGATCGAGCCATTTTCTACTGAAGTTCGCGATAGTTTTATTTTGAAGATTTTCGTGTGTATTTTTTTATTGAACCTTGTATGGTGCAACTATTATTATTATTATTATTATTATTATTATTATTATTTTACACTTTTAATGTAACACTGATTAATTATATGTGAAAAACTTTATTATTGAAGCTTAGGCTTTCATTGTAGTCCCATATATTGTCATCGTGTGACTCACTCCTGGGCACAGTTACTACTCTTTGAAAAACAAGTAAATGATTTCAGTGAACGATTGTACGAATATCAAATTCATACTTCTTATTGTAAGGATTTCCACATTGTTGGTCGTCATTACAGTTTGCGCAAAGTAGTGTGCAAGGAACCTTAGCCTTTGAACAAAAGCATCGAGCACGACATGACAAAGCACACCTGCACTTGACCAGTTCTGTAGATGCTTACCAAATAGAAGCCAGAAATGACCAAACCGTCGTCCATTCTCCATCAACCATAGTCCATCCCCATCCTTCAGGTCCTGGAATGTTGGCTCCGACCCCAGACTTGTCGTGCCTGATATGCTGAACGGAGACAATGCTGTCTTAGTGCCTCTTTCGTTGGTGGCAAGCTTTGAAGATTTCGACCTTTTGAAGTACTCAAGATTTTTCTCACATGATTGACTGATAAATCTTCATCTTCTTCGTAGTACAAGAAAACAACAAACTTCTCCAGAAGTGAAAAAGTTTCTTCAGATATAGACTCTTCCGGAACAGAGATAGCGTGAAAGGCTTTTGTAGCATCTGGGAATGATTTCCATACATTCCAGGAAGCCTGTTTCGCTTTCATAGCAAATGATGAAGTTACGTCTGATCCGGTAAATGCATGGAATTCTCGCAAGGCAACAGCTTTGTCTTCACCAATACTTTCAAACATGGCGTTAATGCTAATGAATCTTTGAGACTTACCAACTCCAAAAAGAAGCCATAACTCCTCAAGACCAGCACTTTTCAGATTCATGAAAAATGAGATGCCAAAACAACTACATTGGTATCTACTGTGTAAATTAAAATTTTCTTTGCACCATGTTTCACACTATCTTGAGCGTGCAGAAATATCCTTCCATCTGCTTCTTCCTGTTGTCTGCATTCGATTCCATCGATTGATGTTTCTACCAATCTAGATGAACGAGTGATGCCATCAATCTCAGTGATTACGTGAGTCCAGTCAAACTTCAAAAGTGCTTGTTCTCCAAGTAACTTAAATAATTCTGTCTTGTTCTGATTGCATGAGAGGAAGTCATTCCATTTTTTGGGTAGCATGTTTCCTGGCGTTACTTGGCGACGAATTCCAGCACCTCTTCTCTCTAACAAACTTCTTTAGGCAAACTGTTAAGTACGAATTTTATGCTACCCTTTTTGCTTGAACCTTTGCAACATCATTAAAAATTCTGTTTTTGAACTCCATACCACAGTATTCTCCAGAAGTGCGTGATGTTTTGGGTAGAAGGATATGTACTAGTGCTGGGCCATCGCAAATGATAATATCACAGAAACCTTCGAACGTGGGGCCTCAATACTTTCTTCTAGTATCTTGGTTAGCAGAGATTTCTGCAATGCTCGCAGAACTCCATTTGAGGAAAGAGATTGTGGAGCAGAAGTGTTCTCATATTCAAAAAACTTGTCCAAATCTAACTCTCTGTTTTGGCTTACAATGAAAGCTCTAGAGAGATGTTCAACTTCATTTCGCAAGTCAGAAATAGTTGAAGAGGAAATCTTTTTCTGAACATATCCGAATATCTTTGTTCCAATCTTGCGCAGTTGAGCATATATACTAACATTTGCCTATGCACACAAACGTTCTTTCACATAATTGTTATATAATTCTAAAGCAGTTTCCTCTACACCAACTAGAGCTTTCACTCTCTCTGCATCCTTCACAGCCTTTGTGTCCCAAACTACAAGATCGGAAGAGTTTAGTTCAAAAGGGTTTCCGAATTCAAGGAAGCTTTCTTTTAAGGCTTGTTTCTTGTACTGAAACTTTCTCTTGTATGTAGCATATTGTTCATGGCGAGTCCTACGGTCGGTGATGTTGGTTTTGTTCTGGGCCTCAAACTCATTTACGATGGTAACTAATTCTGGTCCAGCAAGCATCTACCTTGTTAATATGGCTGTGTCTTGCAATAGACCTATGGCACCACCATCGCCTTTTATTATAGCATTAATTTGCTCATGAGCGTGGTCTACAGCGAGTGCAGAAAAGGGATTGTTTGTTTTGTGAATCACAAACTGACCATTGCAAAAGTATTTGTATATAATGGGTGCTGTGTCTTTCAGCTCTTCCAAGTCTTTTATGTGGACTAGCAACCAACGAGCATAGTGGTAATGGCCCATCAAGAAAAACAAGGTGTTATCTTCTTTAGTGTTTGGATGAAAAGTTTATAGTTTCCTTGCCTAATTAACCTAACGAAACACAAGAGGAATATCTTCAAGGTTAGAACTAAGAACCAGAATCGCAACGTTGGCCACCTGGAACGTTTTTCTTCAATCCTTTGTTCAAATGCGACCTCTGGGTTTTCGTGTGCAAATGCATCCTTCAGTAGACTGTACAAAACAGCAGCAGTAGTTTAATGAATTGTTCTTGCCTTTGTTACATAAATAACTTGAAGAGTCGGTCCTTCTCCTACTTCTGTCTTGATTCCAGGGTTTACCACTACATTAGCCCAGTCATTACCCTGGAGAATATGCCCTAGCACTTTTAGAAATGCGTGTTCAATATGGAAGGGCGAAAACATGACTACAATCTTCGATTCACTATAAACGTCAGGCCAGTTCCACTGGATGGTTTCAGCCAAAGCGAAAAGAGGCTGATCCACAGATATGACAGGAATTTGTCCGAGATTTAGAAATGATGTAATTTTATTTATTTGTTCCATCGCGTACCTCAGCATTGATGGTGAAGAAGAACTCTGGTTGAATAGTGGCAGAAGGGAACTACGAGCAAGTTCAATGGATGAAGTATCTCTTGAAGCATGGAAAGCTGCCCAGGAAATATCTAGAGATCCATAATTTCTTCCTGTAAGGACATGATCTAGCCATTCTTGCTCATTTTTCCATTCAGATCCAAATGCAGAAGTTGACATTCTGGAACAGGTGCTTTCGTTTGCTTTTGGTGCAGGTGGCTGCTTAGAATGCAATGTTACAGACTTAACAACACTATAGCTCTGTGGAAGTTCAGACATTTTCCGCTTTCTTTCATCAACACACGAAATGTTCGAAGAAAATTTACGAGTTACTCCAACGTCTCCTTCGGCAGGAATTTAGAATATAGAAATTTCTGTTCCGTGGAAAGACGATTCTGATGTTGTGCTAGTATAGTTGTGATCGATGTTATCATACGTACCAACCACAAAAAGACCATGAAGCAAATTTGAGGGACATACTATGCCTTCTTCTTCAGCTCATTGAATCACCAAACTACCCAGACTTGCAGTTAACTCCATAATTCTATTGGGTGATACGGAGAGACCTCGTTCGTGCATCATTTCGATTATTGCATTGTTTCGTGTTCTTCCAAATACTGATAGACACATATACAACAGAAGTGGTGCCTCATGACATTTCTTATGACGAATAATGTTACCTTTTGGGATATTTTCACTGTGGTTGAATACTATTAATTGGCTGATAGTCTATGCAGGCTGAGTTGTTTTTGTTGTGTTCTCTACTTCAGCATATGTATAAAGAATATAGTTCACTAGAGCCAGAAGAGACGGAGGAACACTTGCAGTCAGTCGGTCCTCAGTCAAGTGACCATTAAAGTAACCTCTGGACGTGTTATATCCTTTCTAATTTGCTTTATAAATCTTTCACATGCTACAGCATCATTACCAAGGTTTTCACAATAAACATTTTGGAAAACATTAGGACCGTCACAATAAAGGAAATATTCTCTGCCTGAAAGTTGAGCTCTGAGCTCTGGAAAGTGGTCCATAATTCTTTCACGCAGGCGGGTTGTATGTATGTTTGGCATGTCTTTACTTTTCAAATCCAGGAGATTTTCAATGCTGTTTGTATAAATTGCTGTTAAATGAGACATTTTGAATACGATTTCGTTATTATGGGATTTAGTAGTCTGTAATTTCTCTCTTATGAAGTGCGCAACAGAAGCAAATGCCATGCTTTCGCATGCAGAGCTGACCGCAACTTTTCTTACTGTACTTGGTGTTCGTAGAGAGTTTGTCAGATTTGTGTAGCACTTTCTGTGGCATTTCGCTTCTTTAGCAACTAAATCACCACCTTCAAGGAATGCTTTTAGTTCTATGTTATTGGAGACTTCTGCACATCTCTTCAGTTTTTCATCTTGCAGGGAAGCAACCTTAAAAAGAGGTCTACGAATTCCGACCTTTTGCTTGCATATAAAACGTATTTCATCTTTCATTTGAATAGATACAGTAGTGGAACGACTAGGTCGAGTTATGTCTTCATCAGCCTCAGAAGGAGTATGTGGACTCTCTCATCGTTTCCGTTTCTTAGCTCTGTTAAGTTTAGTTTTATTGAATTTAAGAGCATAATTTTTTTGCCACTTCGCTTTGTTTTTTCTTAATGCTTCCTCAATTCCTTCCCCATTATCTAACTTATCCAAATCAAGAGACACTTCTCCTATCATCTGGAATTCGATTAAATTTGCTTCAAGTGTCTTGTAGCCAGCACCAACAAGTGGTTTCGCCTTGTGCACCGCTGTTCAAACCAAGTCTTCATCTGCAGCATTTTGACAAATGCAACATTTAATCCTGTCTATGACTCCACGAGTTTGATGTTCCAAGCTAATATCTGCCAGCTGAAGTCGCCTTGAAGTCATCTCAACCTGTAATAAAGAAAAAGGAATGTAAGTTGTATGAATGGGAAAAAGATTATGAAAAATAAAAATACGAGAATACATAGGAAGGAATATACAATCATACTTCAAGAAATTACAAAATATAATCCAGAAAAAATGACTTCAGATAACTTTTGTAACAGGGAACATTCGAAATTTAGGGAAACTTTATAATAAAGAAAATAATTTAGCTTAATAAAGAATCTTCAAAATAAGACTATTGCAAACTACACTAGAAAATGGTTCGATCGCTTATACATAAGAAAACGGCTATAAAGCGACGATTATCCAAGAAGTTTGTCAACAAAGTGGAACTTTCTCGACATCAGTGGAAAGCTGATACAATGGTTGTTCTTTGTCTACTGAGGTCGGAAAGTGAAATTTCGAGTTCTAAAGAAGTAATACGTTTTGGGAAGAGTTAATTTTTTAGTCTTTTTTTTTTCAAAAGTGAGTGGAAACCTTAAGGTTTAGGAAAAAATGTGTAATGGCAAAAAGATTCCATTTTTCATAAGCTTTTAAACATAAAAAAATCAAATCGGAAGAATAGGTAGGACCTAAGATATAGTGAATTTTAAGAAGTCGTTGGTGGCCATCTTGAGTGGGCGCCATTTTGGTGTTCTACACAGATTTTGAAGTGGCTTCCTATCTGAAAAGCTTTATTTTAATATAACCTAGTAACCCTGGAAGTGGCATATTGTAATAAAAAAATGCAGTTTTTAGACTGTATTTGCCATGTACCAGACGTACTAAATTGATCATAATTATTATTATTTACATACCTTGAACATTAAAATAAAATGGTACAACGTAATTTTTCGAAATGTTAATAGACGTTTTACTCCGGTTTATTAAAAAGAAACTGGATATTTTGCTGGGAGAAAAGTTTTCGAAAATAGCCAGAGGAAAGTTCTATCTTTCACTTTACATAATTCTGATAAATTAAAAAAAAGATAGCTGTGCGAAAATAGGTTAACATAAAAAACTTTCACTCCAATATCAACCTAATAGAGATTCCATTTCGACTACTTATATTACTCCTTGTTAAACTGATACTTATATAAATTATCCACGCATCTATGTTTAAGGATTTCCAATCATGTGGACATTCTGTTATTTCATCGTTTAATCTGGGGATAACCTATTAGTCTGTTCGGGCGGGCTGCACTACTTGAACTAGTGAACATTTCTACTTTCGAGTTAGTGGTGCTGGTTGCACCGCAACTGTTCGGATGGCAGGTGCGAGTGCAACTAGTGTAACTCAGTGCAAACACTTTCTACCCATGCTCAGAAGCGAGTCTAGCTGGGTGCAGATAATTGACATTCGTGCTGCGTTCTTAGTGTATGTGCGAGAGAAGGGGTCTACAGATGGGTTCACGTGGTAGAAGGAAATAAGCACCTGCCAGATCGAGCGAGTTCTGCACGAGAAGACACTGCGACGTCACATTCATTAACACAGTTCTGTATAACTTATAATTCACGTGCAGACCGTTCGAACGAACCGTATGTATGTATGCTTTTAAACTCAACGGATGTTTCCTCATGATGTAAGAATGACTCAAGCAATTGCATCTAAATTTAGCATTGTGATATAAAGCGTTACTCTCCACGTTACACGTACATTAACATTTAAAACAATTACTATATCCATGGTAACAGAAGACAGATACACATATTTTCGTATATTGCTTAAAGAACCGCTCGATCGTCTCCAACCAGACTTTACGTGTTAATGGAGAAAGCAAACCTTAGTCTTCAGCCATATTATTAAACTAATTAGCGTTACCACAGTAACAAAAACAATCAGACACAATTGCGCATTCTGTGAGAACGGATACACAATTTAAACTTTGTATTATGATAGCCGACACTACATTTGGGATTGTAGTCATACTAGAAAGTTAAACTAATTCCCATTTTAATTACTAGATTAAAATATTAAATATATATATGAACATGGCACGCTAACGATTGAACCAATTCCAGTCAAGCTTGAGATAATGGAAGAGACTATCCTCAATGTTTTATATACAATAAAATTACGGTTTCAATGCTAGCGAGATACACATTCCTACATAATAAAAACTCTTAAATTAACTCTATCCAATCTTTATGTAATTAAAGATTAAACTTTCCATAATATCTTAGCCATACTAAAATGTGAAGCTAAAATACTTTTCCATGGCAAGAACTCTTATTAACACAATGTAGGCATATTACGTGAGCAGTTAAATCAATACCAACCAAATCAGGCACGATCGAGGGACACAGTGTTAGGCATATTAAATCAGTGGTGTTGTCAGTACTACATTTAGAAGGTATGTTAATAATAATAACAGTTAACGTAGTTGTGGTAATAGATTGGGAAGTTTTGAAAAGTTATCCTATATTGGAAAAGTATAGGATAAAAATTTATCCTACACTGCTGTCTCAAAGCTGCACATATATCAAATACTGTCATGGATTATTCTGAAATAATTTGCGAATAAATTTTCAGTGGTAGCAACTTGATGATGAACACACACTCTTTTCTACAAACATAACGTACCAATACATATTTTTCAAATATACCAGATTAAATTTCTCTACTGTGTTTTTTATATAAGCATAATTACGAAGTAACATGCAAGAAATAATCGAACTCAACATTTTCATTCAAAAACATTTATTGCTTTGATTCTAGATACTGAATTGACAGTATTGATATTATTTTATCAAAAGTCGGAAAGAACGTCAAATTTTATTTACATAATTCACAAGAATGAAGTGTTGTCTATATCAATACATACAAACATATCCTTATGTGCTTTAATGGATAGTTTCGCAAAAATATAGACAATTGTACAGACGAATTAAGAAATAAATTGCATCTCCTCATCCCAGTTACACTAAAATATATCATACGATGAACCTTTTCAGTCTTTTTACACTGTTTCGTTATTAAATGTTTTTGAAACAAAACTCCAGTCTTTACATATTGTGAAAGGGAAACATGTTAAACCTGAAATTACCTTTCTCCTACTGATAGCTTGCTGTTTGCATTAAAAAATTTATGAAGAATTTTGTTATATTTCCCATCAAGGAAAGCTACAACCTAAGAAGCGACACTGCAGCAGGTACCATCAGGGGGTGAAATTGTTGTAGTTTGGGAGATTCTTTCAAGTCGAAAGCTAACCGCAGTTGAACTCTCATATCCCTTATTTCTGAAGGGGTGTTTTGCATTATCTTAGGGATTACTGCTAGAGTTGATAGATGCAATAAGGGCGTTGCAAACGCTGTCATCATGCACATGATGGGCAAATAAATGTCTACGACAACGCTGAAGTTGTCAGAGAGATGAATAGAAGAGGTTTTGGTGGAAGAACATAGCGTGATAATGTGAATACTTGAGAAAGCGGTATATGTTAAATAAACTTGAGTTTCCATGTGCATCATAGATCGATTAGTAGAGGATGTTAGATCATTAGACACTGTGTCATGTATTTAGTGTGTGTACGTTAAATATGGAGAACATGTGGCAGGCACGTATCCAGAATTTCATTTCGAAGTAGGTCAACCGGTTTCTTTTGGGGATCTTGGGTTGGTATGTATATTAAAGGTATTATAATTATGCCTTCACTAATATTAATTTTACATAGAAATCAATATGTCGGAGGTGTCCGAACTCTACCACTGTTACGCACCTGAGAGAACAGAAGGTAATATGGCGCACAAGTCATGATTTGAATTTAAAAAATTCGATGTTAATTTACAATTATCACTGAGCAGAATATTTGCCTTCAAACTTAAATGCAAATTTGGATTAAGAACAGAAAGACTTCAGTGCATCTACTACAACATTGAGAGATGTGTCTGAATACTAACCACTGACTAAATGTTTACATTAAGTTTTTAAATATACGCATTTGTGCAGTCTTCCTAACAATAAAATTTAACTTTAGATTTGATCAGACGTGTCACTGATTTCACCGTAAAGCGTGTGAGGAAAGATTTCTACGTACTACTAACAGAAACACTAGTTGTTTCAATTTTATTGTATAAGTAGACTCAAACTAGTCACGAACTATTTATTGTAGAGAAGCATTTGGTCTGGAAAGGTTTTGTCAGATGTTCATGTGTTCATCTTTGGAAGATTTATTTGAAAATTTATGGATTAAAAAGAACGATGGCTTTGAGTATTATTTTCGGATTACTACAAATTGTGTACTAATAACCGATAAGCAAAAGACTGTGAAAGTGATATAGTAACTGTGTTTCAAATAAATGCGTCTACAATATTTTTTAAGGAAGTTACGTTAGGAGATCAAGTGCGTACGCCTTTTCATATGCCTCTTCAACTTACTTCTCTCACTGAAAGATCTGGCACACTGCTGACACGTGTGTGGTTTGAAACCCTTGTGTACTAACAAATGCCTTTCTAAACTTTTTCTCCAACTAAATGATTTGTAACAAAGTTTACAAGTATATGGTTTCAGACCCATGTGTATTAATAAGTGGTCTTCAATTGTTGGTTTGTCGCAAAATGTTTTGTTACAAAGTTCACAAATAAATGGCTGAACACCTTCGTGCATTAACATATGGCACTTCAACTTCCGCTGATCGGATAAGGACCTGTTACAAAGTTCACAAGTATATGGTTTAATTCCTGTGTGTACTGACATATGAGACTCTAATTGCCGTTTAGCAGAAAAGGAATTCTTACAATGTTCACAAGAATATTGTTTAATAGGTTTAATACCTGTGTGTATTGACATATGCGACATTAAATAACAATTCCGAGAGAACGTTTTGCTACAAAGTTTACAAGTATATGGTTTTACACCTGAATGTGTTAACAAATGCCTTTTTAAATTACCTTTCCAAGAGAAAGTGTACCTACAAAAATTACAGTTATATGTGGAAGCACGCATAGATAACTGAGCTTGTGTGTGTTTTAACACATGGCACTTTAAATGCTGTTTATCAGGTAAGGATATATTACAATATTCACAGATATATTGTTCAACACCAATATGTAATGAAATATGCGTAACTAAAGAATCTTTCCGTGAAAAAAATTGGTTGCATAATTCGCAGACATATTGCTCCATGTTTGAATGTGTTAAAACATTCCTTTTGAAACTTTGGTCGAAAGAAACAGTATTCTTACAATGTTTATAGGTGCACGCGTCTTTAGGTATAGATGGTTCAGTTTTTGAGTCTGATAAACTTGATGTGCAAGAAACAGATCTGTTGCAAGATTCACTTATATGCTGTTTCTCTATTGTACTCATCGCCATATTCAAACCACTTATCGAAGAATATGAAGTGCTAGTGTGTATTTTAAGATCACAACTAAATGAATGCTTTCTAAACTGGTTTTCATAAGGTTCACAGGTGCTCGATTCATCTGCCAATACTTCATTCTTGAAACTATCAAATTCAAGAGAAAATGATTTGTTCAAACTTTCGCATTTCAAATCTTTCCTGTTTGGAAACTGTATCATAGTTTTTGTCCAATTCCTTTCATTACAACAGGTGTTCATTAGATGCCTATCCGTATCACTGTTTATATTGATGGATGCCTGATGATTATATCGTTCTTCATTTTTAACCCTCTCCTTCACAATGCTCCTATTATATAAAGAAAATCAGTGTTATTTTTACAACGTACTCACAGGATATACAATAATTTACATGTTAACACGAGTAAGGGTAAGAAGGTCACATACAGTTGTCACTGGTTGATTTTACTATTGTAAGCATGGGGATTAAATCAATGGGTATTATTTTCTATTCAAATAATAGTAGTGAAGCGAATCAACAGGTGAGGCCACTACATCAACAGACGGAAAATCAATTTGACAGATAATTCCGGGAACGACAGTGAACAGTACGAATATTACGGTGTGCAGTAAGTATAAAATCATCAAGTTGTAAAATATTAAACATTGATTCAGGTTATCACGTACAATCGTGTGGGTCCGGAGAATGCTGACCGATGGAACCACAAAATCACGGAAGACATGTCTGCATGTTCCGTTGCAATATTGATGAATGCAGTAAGGACCAAAAAGCAAAGTGACAGTTAATGTAATGGCATGATGACAATTCTTTCCAGAAGGGAAATTAGGAAGTACAATATTTACTGAAGGATTTCTGTTTAGGTTTGGACGTAAGAACGTGCAAATTTTACGAGATTTGTCGTTTAAACATTAGTTACAAGAAAAATACTTCATGTGAGAAATACGCAATACGTTTCACGATCTCATAACTTAAGTAGTGTCAAAACAGATAACTCATAACAACTGATAATCAAAAATACTATCACATTCGATACCTTATTATTTATACAAGGTGTGAAAAAAAAGATGGTACAAATCTTGCGAAGTAAATCATGACATCAGAATAGAAATTAAGTTCATATAAATATGGGCCGAGTACCCCTTCGTTTTCGGTTTGCAACTTGGAGCGCAAAATCAACTCCTTGGAATGGTAAATAAAATATTTAGCCATAAATCTTGAACGACGCACTAAAGAAAAAATAGTTTTTGGAAGGTGATTTGCGGTGGATATTAGGAGTTAAAAGCGATGCCATCGGATGGTCAGTGCTGCCAACTTAGTACATAGTTTATTTTTCAAATGGTACTATGTCAGTTTATTGGATATATGGTATCCTCTAATGATGGTAAACATAATAATTTATGTGAAGCACAGAACACAGTTTTAATCTGTGAATGTTATTTCAGGTTAAACGAAAATTGCAACGTTTCTTCAAAAGAAGAGGCAAAGTTTCAGTCTGCAACACTGCGTTGTGCTTCAATATTATGTTTAGCATCAGTAGTGGATGCTACATATCGAATAAACTGACGTAGTACTATTTTAATAATTTAGAAGGTTGGTAACATTGGCCACCCGATCACTTTTTAAACTCCTAATATGCACTGTATTGATGGGAATCGCTTTCCGAAAACTAAATTTTATTTTAGTGCATCGTTTAAGATTTGTGGCGAAATATTCATTACATTTACCATTGCAAGGATTCCATTTTCAGCGCCAAATTGCAAATCCTGTATCTTGAAAACAAAGCGGAATTAGACCCATGCTTATATGAACTTTTTTATTTCGATATCAGAATTTACCTCCCAAAGTATGTAATCATCTTTTCTTTACGGCCTGTATATGGATACGGATTAGCATCCATTGTACATACACTTTCAATACAAGACTGGTTTTGGAATACCAATTGAGATATAAGCTTTTCGAAGCATCACATTTAACTACAGAGCCTTTACTTAACGTGTCATAGTATTTTAAGCACTTTCAAATTTTGGTATCTTCACTAAATCAAAATTCATACACATGGCCAGCGAAAATTTTAAGTATATTTGAATTATAGTTAGACAAAGGCAAAGATGCAAGTGTATTTAATTATCATCAGAAGTATACATGACTAGAATATGGAAGGAAAAATATATAAAACATTCCAGCAGCACATGAAATGAGAGAAAAACTTACCCGTAGCTTGAAACAGTGCCTTTAATCTCTTCGGGAATTAAGTTTAGAATATAACATTTATCTTCAACTTCTAATGATTTCCCTTCATCTAAGCGCGTGGAGTTATTTATATCTACGAAACCAATTAGAGAGTATTTTTCGGTTTCATCCTTTTCTAGCCCAAGAACTGAATGCTCATCCTGCTTTAAATGAACCTCTTCTTCACAAGGATTGTTCTCAAGCTTTATTTTATGTTCAGTTTTGAAGGAAGAAAGGTTAATTTCAAATATGTTACCACCTTCAACTTTAAAGGAATTACATAACATTTGAGAATTAGGAAAAGATGTGCCTGACTCTTGCGTCGGATCAAATTCTTTTTTTATACTACTTTTAAGACCTACGGCCTCAGGTTCCATTACTGATGCTTGTTTCGGAGTCTGAGCTGATGATACAATACGATGACAGATAGCTCACCTGAAAGAAAACGAAATAAGAATTGTAAGTATAAACAGACAAACATATTATATTGAAAATGAATTCACTGTATGATGATAATGATAGGTGTTTGATCCAAACTAAGTTCACAATTCTAAGGTCCGTGGAAAAGCTGAACCGGCAGTGCTTGGCATTCACTTTCACGAAGTCTTAAGGATAGGATCTATAGTTTAAAGTGGTTCCCCACCCATCTGTGCACATCGAGCATGTGTTCTATTGTCCAGGAATCATTAAATACAACGGAAGGTGTGAATGACAATGAGATGTCTATCGAGGGCAAAGTTTATTACGTAACATGAAATGAAGAAACGATATATTAGGCAAAATAATGATAAAAATGTTACCACCTTAATTTATAAAACTAATATAAGTTACTGGAAATATAAACAAAATTAGTTTATGTTATAATTATGAAGGACTCGAAGCTTTCAAGAGTCTTAATTTTGTCCTGGGCATTCGTGACCCAGCACCAGGATTGAAAAATAGATTGTAGTGTTTCCAATGAAGTCTAACTCTATGGCTTACGGAACTCCAAAGAAGAAAAGTACGCATTTCTAGTTTAAAACATTCAATCATTAACCTGGATTACACTTCTGAAGCGCGTATAGTACAAAAGTACTATAGAGAAACATTATAGCAGCAAGCTGCACGCACGTTGTCATGAGTAGAAACTGTTAGTGACAAAGAAGTTGAACAGTAAAATATCGAGAGTGATACGTCCAATTTCACGGTAGTAGAAACAAGAAAAACACAGTGAGAACAAAGGCTGGAGCCTTGAAATGGAAGAAACTAAATCTGGTAAAAGAATCTGCAAGTTTTTGGTAAACTTTATTTTAGGTGGGCCAGTCTAGTAACTGTTGACGTCGGCCCGTCACGTTCAAGTTAAAAGACACCCATGCCCCTGCCGGTACCTTCAAGTCGTTGGCTTAACGCCTTAGACCGCACGGCTACCCAGTCGGCTGCAAGTTTTAGAACCCTAGAGTAAAAATAGCAGATAAATCCAGATCGCTGATAAGAAATCTAAAGTGAGTATCCTCCTGACTTTCATCAAGCGGGATAGTGCGAATTCTGTAACTGGAGAAAACTAATGAAATGAAAAAAAAATGTCCATTTGAGGGTCACAAGATTTAAAATAGCCAAATAAATCCAGGTCGCTGAATTCATCTGAAGTCACTTTCTCTCTACACGATTTTGTTGAGACGGTAGAGTGCGTTACAGATTGGGGCCATATATTGCAAAAATAATGTAACGGATTGCTGTAGAGTTTACACATTGGAAACGATCGAATTAACCAACCTAAGAAATGCTATTCTACTTTAAATTAGAGAAAATCGGCAAAACTTACCACCTAATCAGAACAGAAAATGAAATGCGGACAAAACTAACCTAATACAAAGAGCATACGCCTGCGGAAAGATCGGTAACTACGTGTTTCTTAAAATATAACTTGTTTTGCTTACAGCCCCTCCCTCGGTCTCTTGTAGCGGCCATTTTATTAACTTCATGGTCACAGTACTCTCAGTTAGCGAAAGGAAAATTTTGTTTATTCGCCTTTGAATTGTGTTAATATTACGGCCATTGTAGAATATTTTTTTCATTCACGGAAAGAAAACGTAGCTTTGCCGCCACAGCAATCAGTCAGTACAAAACAAACTGAAAGAATCAGGGAAGCAGTCTTTCATTTATTTTCATTGTTGTCAGATAACTTAGAAACTATACTTCTAGACTTCTCCACTCAATACTGAGCAACTACATGTTAAATTTTATCAAAAGGTGGTTATTTCTACTTTGAAACCACCGCGTGTGTGTCTACACGCCAGATTTTAGTTAAAACATATTGCAACAACATTATAGATTTTTTTGCATAAAAATAAGGCAATAAGATACTTGAAACAAATATGGAAACATAGATACCCAAGGGGGGTACAAATGTACTCAAGTGTAGTTTTAGGCACAAAGGTAGGCTGATGACCTTACAATTGAAATGCTATTGAGGTAATAAGCTTTCTTACAGTCCGGCCGGCAATGTAAAGAAGACTAACCAAAATCGGGTGTCTCTGTCATAAAACATAGAGTAAAACATATGCATGGGGTACATTTGTACCCCCTTGGGTATCCAAGGGTTAAAGAAAACGAGATATGTTTGACCTAGCTATAGAGGAAAGGTCCAGGTTTGTTAGATCAGAACAGCAAATAAGCCAAGCTATTGGTCTGTTCCAATCTATCCAGCGCTCTGAAAATGTTGCATGAAGATATTCACGGATGCCAAAGCCCAATGTAGCAGTGACTCACCCTGCTGAAAAAACCGGAAGGTTGATATTCCTGTAATTAAGGAAAAAGCAACTGAATATCCTGATACGTATTTGTTGGGAGGATTTCTCAGGAAGAAATGCTTTATAACCTTGTAGTGTACGAGACCACACCTAATATTCACTTTTCAACTCTCTCGGACTCATCAGAACTCTTGGATTCTTTGAGCCCCTCAATTGTACATTGTGTTTATTCACATTCTCTAAGGTTTGTGGATTTTAAAGCCAACAACCATTTGTACCGACCAGAAGGGATGGTATCGAGACGAGACTGGCCTCAGTCTGTTTCTCATCTCAAATCTTTTAGGACAGTCTCGGTCTCGGCACTTTAGTTTCGATCTTGTCTTGAAAGACGATTGTCTTTATAAAGTTGCCATCTCTTGACTTATTTGAAATGAGTATGCAGGCTTTCCGATCTCAGTACAAGAACAAGAATATTAACATAATTTTTTACATAGTTAATGTGGAATTTAGATTAGAAATAATAGTCTGAAATAGAGATAAAAATATTACAATTTTAAAGTAACCTAAAGCTTTCCTTACACCAATAAGTGAGATACATAAAAATATTTCTATTATGAAAACGGATCCACGTTATACCACAAATTCCAAAATTGGTATATGTAACATTTAAGTTTTGCTATTCCTAAATTATATTTAAATTGACTGAATAACTATTACGCTAAAAATAAAAAAAAATACATTTTAGTCGAAATATTCTACCAGACAGATTTATAGAAATAAAGAAACGAACGTAGACTGTTAAAGATTTTCCGAAACATTCCTGAGAAAAGCTAGGCAACTATAGTAGGTTGGGCTACCTGGGCTAGACTACTTGGATTTTTCCAGTAATTTGGTTAATAAAAGGCATCCATCATACAATTTTCAGAAATGTTAGGAGCAAAAAAAGAAGAAAAAAGTAGTCTAAAGATTTGAACACGGGTTCTTTAGTCAAAAATCCAGCGTTGTACTGACTGCTCTAAATTTTCAGTTAAAAGAAACCAGTACAGAGTGTTACAATTATATCGGTGGAATCCCGAAGATATAAACTAAGTTGATCCCACGACTATCGCCACATTTTAATCATTTATGTAATTGTCAAGTAGGGCTCGGAGTGGCAGCAAACTCTTCATCAAGATTGCATGCACAGCTACGATAAGAAAGAGTTTTCCCATTCTGTGCATGTGGAGAACTGAAAACAAAAAATATGCAGATAATCATACGAAAAGTCTCTGAGTTTTCCTCCATTACAGTGAAACAACATGAAATACTAAAAATTCTTAGAAACTTCCCTGGGAATTTCTAGCAACGTTAACAAAATTTTTAACAGTGTACAGTAGATGACAAAAATTTTACTTATTGTGAACTTAGGAAACAATCAAATACAGATAAATTAAAAATAGCATTTACCGAACTCCACAGCCACAAGAATAAATTAGTTTACAAAGCTGGTCTTCACTGATAAAAGGAACCAATTCATAGGTATGGGTTACAGCTTCACGTCCATACATTAAAGTAAAAAAAGTACAGTGTGTTTCCGGTGGGCTAATTTCAAATAGCGTATTGCGAATCTTGTAAACTGAAATAAGAACATGGTGTTTGAGATAAGCCGTGTTAACAGATTAAAATGTCTTTTCAACAATCCTAGCAAAGCATAGCTTAATAGGTAAGAAAAACTACTGTATCTAAGGCATTACTATCCCGTCTACGTCCGTTTGTCGACAACTTTTGACTGAGGAACTACTAGGGCTACGAAGGTGGTTGAGTTGTTGTTCGAGTGGTCTCGGCGAAACTTCACCAATGACATTTAGATAATTCAGATTTGACGCTCGCACCGCCTCACTTGATTTTTATGAAAACGATAGTTTTTATCGAATATACAAGTATAGGAATGTATGTGATAGGTTGTGCAGAATTCCTTCTGAATAAACAAAGAAGTTTCTACGGGGAAGCTTTATACAACATTTAGCCTTCAGCAACAAGTGCTGGGAAGTCTTATATGTACAATCGCTATGTCTGACTGGCGACAACTTTCAAATCAGGAACTATCCGAGCTGAAGATGGTTGAAGTGTCCAACTTACTTGTTTCCAGATACGTATATTATATATATATATATAAAATTAGTGTTGTTACCGCCCATAAAATTAATTTTATCTTATATACTGTATATATGTATATATTTTGCAGAAAAGGGACCATTTGTCGGAAAGCAACATTTTACAGGGGAGCCAAAAAATATGATAAGAGTTTTTGCGTTTTATCTTATGTTCTTTAGTTTTCATTTCTTAAATATGAAGGATAGGATGCAGTTTCGTTCAATCTCGTTTATCTCAGTACCCCTCTTTTCCGCAAATTACAATCAAATTTGCACAACTCAGTCAAATTCTAAGATATTTTTATCATCTTGGCGGCAAATTGTTAGGAATAATATTGTCAATGCAAAACACTTAACTAAAATCTGACAAATGGTTCCTTTTCATTTTCCGCATTATTGTCTCCATCTTTTCTAAGATACCGGTTAGTATTGCAAAAATCTTTTCATTTGTTAAAACTATATTAAGTAAATGGTGTAAGAAAAGATCTATATTACAAATTAGAAAGTTTGATTTCTTGACGTACACTTTATGAGATCAATCTATCAGAAGCTGATATAAATGGGAGAGTGTCAACACAAGACTATCAGCAGTTAGAAAGCACGGGGAAAAATATTCGCAGGAGAGGCACGTTTTGGTCTCGTCTCGATGCATAATTTCTCGGTCTCGATTTCATGACCTTATTCTCGGTCTCGGTACCATGCCTACTGTTCGTACGTTTTGCAAAATACACACAGTACTTTTGAAAATTTGTAACTCATTTCATGCACGACAAACTGATATTTTTTATTTCGCCCACAGGATTTTCGAAATCTGTAAATGTATCTGATATCCATGCCTTCCACATTCCTGTTGCTTTGAATTTCAACCAAAAGTTGCTTTGAACAGTTTTTGGTAACTCGCCAATGATAGCACTGCATGTTTCTTTTTCACCTTTAAATTTAATTGCTTTCTTGGACCTTGTGCTTTTACTTACAGCTCTGGCATATGAAACAAAATAAGTTTGGTCAGTTTGCAATTATTTGCCGTATGCCAGAGCTCTCTATCTTACAGGTTACAAAAGTTACAGATGTCTGAATGAAGTGCCAGAATTTTCTCGATTCCCTGTATAACGTAAAACAATGATACTCAAAGTTTCGTCCATTATCAATAAATTTTTATCATAAGAGAAAGTAGTCAAACTAAAATGATTAGTTTTACATAGATTATTGTTCAATGTCTTGGTTTGTTTTTCAGTTGGTTTATTCAAGTCCTTGTGCATATATTCGAATCAAACTTCTTTAACAATATCTGTTTATTTTAAGTTACATGCATTGTACGTAAAATGCCGCTCGATTACAACATAGATACATAACAAATATCGCTCCTAATATCACAATTTAATTACATATCTTGGATTGGGGACACTACGGCAACCCGGTAGCGCTAGTATATGTAGATTAGTGGTGTATAAGCCTAAAAAAAAGGAAAGTTTTGGGAATAAAGCACGAATTTTCTTTTTTACCCGCGAGGCAACAAAACACTGATTTTATTACTTTTTCCTCACGAAAATTCAGTACTTAGCACATCTTACGTATCCTAATTTCAATTGAGGCGTATGCGCGACAAGTCTATGTTTTTAAATAAACCGGAAAATTGGCATTACTATAGTAGTGACGCACCAATTTTAAAATCACTGAAACCAAACCAAAATCACTTAAAACACACACATTACGTGTTCATGGGAGGCGAGCGGTTTACGCAATTACTTTCTTGCACTTTTTGTAGATTATCTTAGATTAGTGACCATATGAACGTGGAGGTTAGGTGCGGTCATGTATCATTACAAAATGAATTTTTATATGTTCA